>VUQR01031115.1:0-22403 GCA_015108515.1 Hemichromis elongatus
CATACATACAGAGCAATGTTCAATTCAATTCAATTCAATTTATTTATATAGCACTCTTCACAGGATAAAAACCACAAAGTGCTTCACAGTAATATAAAACAGAAATACATTAAAAACCCCAAAAAATCATCACAATCAAACATACAGTACAAATCTAATTAAAAGCTAGTCTAAATAAATTAGTCTTAAGCTGCTTTTAAAAAAAATAAATACAGTCAAGGCAACGTAATAATTGAGGGAGAGCATTCCACAACCTGAGGGCCACCGCTCTAAAAGATCTATCTCTTCTGGTCTTAAAACGGGTACGAAGGACTACCAACAGCCTTTGATTTGATGATCTCAGGCTGCGAGAGGGAGCGTGGGGTTCTAAAAGGTCAGAAATGTATGCAGGGGCATCAAAATTCAAGGCTTTAAAAGTCAGTACCAAGATTTTAAAATGAATTCTAAAATGTACTGGAAGCCAGTGTAAAGAACGTAAAACTGGTGTAATCTTTTCTGAGTCTTACTTAAAAGCCTTGCAGCAGCATTCTGGACTAACTGGAGGCGGTCAAGATTCCTTTTGCTTAAACAAAGTAAAAGACTGTTACAATAATCTAAAATGATTCCAGCTCTGTCCTGAATCATGAATCTTTGGTAGACTGTTTGTACTGGTTGTATTTAAGCTCAAATCTCTCCTGTGTGACAGCGATGGCTGACGGAGCAGAGGGCACAGTGTCCACACTGTCGGTAAGCACCTGCTAGCACACATCTGTCTCACATATGTCATCACATTTGATGGAATATTTCAAGGTCCAAGGCCTGAATGCTTTTTCAGTTTATTTGATATGATTTTGTTTTTAAGGACCAGATTAATGAATAAAAACAGTGTGTAGGAACAATACTACTCACAATGTAACATACATATGAATTTGATGTGAGTTCATTCAGCAAGACATAAAGCAAATCATGTCTTTAGTCAAACACTAAAAAGGTAAGATTACAAAGACCACCACTGGAATCATATTGAATTCATAATGTTGGAATTGCTATGCAGTTATTAAAATATGTGTGTGCATTCTTCTGTACAGGGCTCCACTTCAGCTGAGGGAGCTGGTCAACTGTCGCTGGGCAGAGGAGGTCACCCAGCAGCTGGACACCCTGCAGCTCTGCAGCCTCACCAAGCACGAGGACAACGACAAAGACAAGTGAGTTCTTGAAGAGTTTCTTTCAGTCCCAGTCCTGTTTTCTGAATTGAAAGGTTTCCTGTCATTTTAATATCCCTGTCTTCCTTAAAGTTTTCTTCATAAGTCCAATCTGATTTCCAAAACTATGGAAAGTTATTTTAAGAAGTTCTGTTCATTCTGTGTTACCATTGTTTTATATTTGTCAGGGTTTTTTGTTTTTTTTTAGTAGGGGTTACTTATAATTGCTCTGTGATGCTCAACTCAAAGAACAATAATAATATTTGGTACAGTTGAGGGAAACAAACAGTGATTGTCTTGTTGCTCTGCAGATGTGAAAACCATCACGAGAAGCTGAGTGTTTTCTGTTGGACCTGTAAGAAATGCATCTGTCATCAGTGTGCTCTGTGGGGAGGCATGGTAAAGCTTCATTTTTATAATAGTTGGCAACGTCAGAAACACACAAAATAACGAGTTTTCTGTTACGTAAAAGTCAGACAGCGTCCGGTAAATGTTGCCGTTTCTGTTGCTTCCAGCATGGCGGCCACACCTTTAAGCCCCTGGTGGAGATTTACGAGCAGCATGTGACCAAGGTGAAGGAGGAGGTTGCTAAGCTACGCCGCCGCCTCATGGAGCTCATCAGTCTGGTGCAGGAAGTGGTGAGGACTGCTTTTTCTCTTTTGAACAACAAATGCTCAATAGTTTTGATATTTACTGTCCTCCCAGATTAAACTCAGGCACGCCTCACCTTCACCTCTTCAGTAAATCTTTTTAACTGCTGAGTTGTATTATAATGCATATTTGAACTTTCTTGATATTCATGAGACTTGAGAGATGTTCTTCCCCTCAACTATGAAGAATTGTTAATGCATTGTTGAATTATCTTTAGGCAAAGTCAATTTTCAGTATTACAAAGGTGTCTTTTCTTACCTGTCTAGATTACCACGGTGACTTATGCTGCTTTAAGTAGATTTTAGATTCTCTACTGAAGGAATAGGTTTTTTATGTATTGTTGTATCTTACATGCCACTGAATGAAGCACTGTTATGATGAGTAAACTATGTTTTACACTGTCTGCCACAGGAATTTATACACATTCTTTTGATGATGCAGAAAATTCATAAATGTTTTTATTTTCTGACATTAATATAAAAAAATAACTAGTATTTTTGTTTTGCACAGAGAAATAAAATCCATAATCCACAGAGCCCAATTAATGACCTACTTGTAGAGGAAAGATTGAATCAAAGAGCCTGTGGAAATTATTTAAACTCAGGGCCTCTGAGGCCCACTTTAAAGTTTTAGGCTATTAACTTGTCCCGAAAAGCGTGAAATGTCCTGACAAATCTCTTTGCAGTGTTTCTAGGTCACTATTTGTGTGATTAAACTGCTACATTATTGTAGTTTTTTGGTGGGACTCAGGAGCACCCGAGGGTCATTCTGGCCTTCTCAATTTGATCAGTGACATTAAAGCAAACAGCAGTGAACTTGGGGAGTCCTCAACATGATATTACCGAAAGATGCACATAGATGAGTTGTATGAAGACTGCCCACCTCTCTTGCTCTCTATTATGAAATCATCTATTGTCCATCTGCTTCTCTACATGTATCATGTCACCTAACATGATAGACAGAGTGAGAAGAAAGGTGAAAGACAGAATAGATAATAATAAAGCGTAACACAATAAATTATGCAAGTCAGTAAGAAAGCAAAACACTCAGTCTGTTTGCGTTGTAGCTTGTGTTCAGTGTCTGTGGAGTCAGCTTTTGCTTTTTGTTTGAATATAATAAGTTCTCTGAGAGCATGTTTAAAAGGCTAGATGCTTTCTGTGATGGTGCCTGACTTTGTTAGTTTGTGTGTCTACTGAATGATGTATCCTCAGAGTTTTTAGGATGCTTCTATAGCCTCCGGATGCCTTGAGGTTCATGTAGGATGTTCATCTGTCAGACCTGAATTTTTTGACTGAATTAATCTGAATTCCATATCCCAGAATATCATAGTGGTCAAATTTTAGCTCTAGGTATACTGTGAATATACAGCCACTGGAAAAATAAATATAATCTTGATATATCATGTAAGTGTAATTATTTTGTTTCCACCCAATTTTCTATGCTTTGCTGGGGTGATGGGGTGCTATATCCCAACAGTCGTAATCAACACACAGGGTTAGACTTTAAAATGTTATCAAATCCCTAGCCTACATCAATTAATTCTAACCCTAGTCAGATTTATTTTAAAAATTCTTACTGAGTTTAGTCAGTGTGGGTGTGTTGTATTGCTGACATCCAGCAGATGGCACTGTTGTTTTAATAAAAGCTTGTCAGGGAAGTTGAATTGCTGCTCTGTGTGTGTGTGTGTGTTTGCTGGGTCAGGAGAGGAATGTTGAGGCAGTCAGGGGGGCAAAGGACGAGAGGGTCCGAGAGATACGAAACGCCGTGGAAATGATGATTGCTCGTCTGGACAACCAGCTCAAGAATAAACTCATCACCCTCATGGGTAGGACTCGCACTGTGTGCACACACTCACTGTCACAAACAGATGTTCTGATAAATATTTTTTTTTCTTTTATAGCTTTCAGGCTACCGGAGAGGATACACTATTCTCATTTTCATCTGCATATTTTTGACTTCGCTAGAATAGCTTTGCATGATTAACTGTTCAAAAAAATGTCCTGCTGGCCATTAGACGGTTCAAACTGTTTAAAACAAAGTCAAACAATTCTTTTCTGATTGGCTAAAAAGCAGGTGGGTGGGACTTTGGCGCTCACATACAGAACTGCGTGTCTGATGTGACCAGGTTTCGGCTACCCACTCTAATTTACATCTTACAGAGCCAGGATTATTTAAAAAAACGATCAATTTGCTCACAAGTGTGACGCAATATATTTTTCCTATTAACAATGAAATTAAGTATGAATTAAGGAGCATTTAGCAAAAAAAAGGAGATGAAACTGCTGAAAAAACATATTTAGATTCCCCTGAAGAGAATGGTGTGTTTGGGTCACCCTCAAGCTAACTGTGGTCAGTAATTAATATTCAGCATTTAAATAAATTAATCCCAATTCTGTTGCCACCTGGTTATGCATTCCCAGTAGAATAATCATCATTTAACAGGTTAAAGACACTTGGCAGCGTTCAGTTTTCTTGTTGTTGCAAGACTGGCTCTAAAATGTGTCTAAAGGTCGAGACCTTCATCCAACAAAACATGCAGACTCCCCGCTGAAAGCAGTGAGAGGCGCCCTTTATAGCTGCGGGTAATATACATATGAAATATTTATCTGGACTGAGTGGATCCGTGCACTTGGCGCCCACATACACAACCTGCAATCCCACACACTCGCACTCAGCAGCTTCCATCAGTGCTGACATTCAGCACAAGAGTTCTGAAAATAGAACTGCGTTTCTCCCCATCAGGCCAGAAGACGTCCTTGACCCAGGAGACGGAGCTGCTGGAGTCTTTGCTGCAGGAGGTGGAGCATCAGGTTGGTCGTCTGCAGCAGATCAAAGCTTCCATTCATTTTTTTCCTACTGCATATTGTTAGTTGTGTAATATTAAAGCTTAGAAACACAATACAGCAGAACATGCTGTCTCATTGATTCAACACTATTCCAGTCTTTAAGGTCAAGGTATATTTTAAATTCTGTCTTATAGCAAGTGTCTGATGCAATATTTTAAAAGTTTCAACTTTTTTCAACTGTTTTTAAAAAGAAACTGTTTTTTGATGTGTATCCAAACAATACATCTGCAAGCTATAAAACCAAAAGTATGATGTAATGGCTGCAGAGTTGGTGAGAATTCACTGTAAGCACTTTATTTGACACTGTGGGAACTAGTTTTATTCATTATTGAGTAGCAGAGCATTGCACGACAAATCGGGTGAGCAGGCATGTTGTATTTGCACGATTGTTTCTTATAATGTGATGAATCATAAGCTTTTCTGCAGTAAGAGTAGCAGCCTGAAAATACTTTAGCACATTAAATACAGAATAGTGGCAGCATTGAAGAATAGGTCATCTCATTTACGATCTCAAAGTTATTTTGTAGAATAACTTTGAATGCCTCTATTAAATATTCTAAAAGAGGACACTCACACTGTGAGCTATAGGTCCTTAAAGTGATTAAAAATTGGACTTATTTTTTTAATAGATATTCACACAATGAATGTCAAATTTTACTAATTTTTTGAAAGTTTTTGTACAAAAGAATCAGATTCAGGTGGGAGACCATTTTTTTTGTATTAAGGATGACCGTTTATAACTTTAAAACTAATTATTACTGAATAGTTTTAGAATAGAATAGTTTATTTGATACTGAAGTAAGTAAAAAAAAATTGTATGGAATTTTAGTTAAGTTTATTTTTTCTCAGCAAAAATCAACACATCATTGATTGTTTAGCTGGTTGCTGGTAGTAACGAGATGATTTTCCTGTATCGTGTGTGTGCTGAACAGCTTCACTCCTGCAGTAAGAGCGAACTGATCTCAAAGAGCCCAGAGATCCTCCTCATGTTCCAGCAGGTCCACCGGAAACCCATGCAGTCCTTCGTCACCACACCCGTCCCTCCAGACTTCACCAGGTAATATCCTCAGCTACAACACCGGGCACGCTTCATGGTCCAGGAAAGATGTAATGAAGTACCGTAGCTACTAGCGATAACAACAATTATCATCAATAATAAATGTTACATGGCAGGAGATTCCCATTTGTTTGGGGTTTTTTTGTTTTTTTTAAATCCATTGATTAAATTTTATGGCTCATAATACTAAAGGGAATGACCTGACAGTGAGCATAAACCACAGGTTTATTTATTGTGCTTTAATGTGCAGTCATCTTTCCTCTTTGTGCTTTCAGTGAGCTGGTTCCTGCCTATGACTCCAGCACTTTTGTTCTAGTCAACTTCAGGTAAATCATCTCTGAGGCTGCATTTGGTCATCCATCCATCCATCCATCCATTCGCTTCCGCTTATCCTTTCCAAGTTCGCGGAGGGTGCTGGAGCCTATCCCAGCTGTCATAGGGCGAGAGGCGGGGTACACCCTGGACAGGTCGCCAGTCTGTCGCAGGGCTAACACACAAGGACAAACAACCATTCGCACTCACATTCACTCTCGCATTCACACCTATGGGCAATTTGGATTTTTCAATTAACCTATCCCCACTAACTGCAAGTTTTTGGACTGTGGGAGGAAGCATTTGGTCATAGAAAAGACAAACAAGGAGCTCTTACTCTGATGTAACTGTCAGCTTCTTCATACCTTCACACACTGTCCTTAGGTTTTGTTGAGGATTTTATAAAAGTATTAAAAGTTGTAAGGTGATATTTCTGTCATTTAACCTTTATTTAACTGAGACGTTCCTTGAAATTAATTATTTTCTTTCGAAGGAGACCTGGCCCAATATTACAATGATACAAGTTAAACTCTAATATAAATGTAAAATAAAACAAGTCAGAGTAAAAAGAATAGCCAGTTAAATGCTTTGAAATGAAAAAACTATCAAAACATCCTGATGGGGTTTCAGCTTGTTTGATGTGATTGTTTGTAGCACCCTGAGGCAGCGGGCTGACCCGGTCTACAGCCCTCCCCTGCAGATCTCTGGCCTCTGCTGGAGACTCAAAGTCTACCCAGTGAGTTTAAAACCTGGCTGCAGGTTTAGCTAACATTGGTTGGTTATTGTAACTCTAGAAATTTGGACAGAAATCGTGTTTTTGTCTTTGCTAAAGCAGCACGTGTCTCTGTGTTTCTGCAGGACGGTAACGGTGTGGTTCGTGGAAACTATCTATCTGTGTTCCTCGAACTGTCTGCAGGTCTTCCCGAAACGTCAAAGTATGTATTATTTTGTTGTACTTTGACTGCTCTCTCAATAAATTCCTCTGCTCTGTTTTCTTTCTTTGACTTTTTTTTTCACAGTCTATCCTGGGGCCAAATTGACTTGCGTTAAAGGTTCACTTTCAAGTCCAGTTTGAATAATTTACAGTTAACATGGAGGAAGACGCACAGATTTAAAATGTTCAGTTATAATGTAGCTAGTGTTTTTCATAGAACTGTCGAGGTTGTTGTAAATGAAATGAAAATCTGGTCCTAATAGATACACAGGATAACAAAAACTATTACATTACACGATTCTGGATGTTTGAAAAATGAGTTTGATATCAATGAGGAAATTAATACTTTTTTCATGTTTTAAATAGTAAACAGTTAGTGGAAAGAGAGGGTGAATGACTCAACAAAATTAGTTTTGGCGTCGTTAAACCCGGACCATTGCAGTGAGGGCCATACCCCTTTGTACACGTGTTACCTGCTCAACCAGGGGAGCTACAGGGGAACTCTTGGATGAATATGTAACTAGAAAAATGCATCAAATTTGGTCATTTTGAGCCAGTTTATCCCAAAATCAGGTGATCCTACTTGTACTTGAAAAAATAATCACTTTTAGTTTGCTGTGTTAAATATTAGTTCTTCGTCTCTCTTTAGAGAAATACATCCTCTAAAAATCCTGAATAAGTTCTGCTCTTGCTGCCTTTCCCGTGTGTTAATATTCTCTATGATATGCATAGATATGAGTACCGTGTGGAGATGGTCCATCAGGCTTCCAGTGACCCCACAAAGAACATAATTCGGGAGTTTGCCTCTGACTTTGAGGTTGGGGAATGCTGGGGCTACAACCGCTTCTTCAGGCTTGATCTTCTAGCCAGTGAGGGATACCTGAATATGCAGACAGACACACTGGTCCTCCGGTGAGAACACACACATGCTCACACATTCTAAAAACGTAGAATCAAGTTGAGATGGAGATCTTTTATCCCAGTGTGCCTGAGTGTCATTGGTTTTCTTTGCTCAGCTATCAGGTTCGCTCACCTACCTTTTTCCAGAAGTGCCGAGATCAGTACTGGTACATCAGCCAGCTGGAGTCGGCCCAGAGTGGCTACATCCAGCAGATCAACAATCTCAAAGAGGTACTATGTCTGTCCGTGTGTGCTCAGTGTTTTTAGAGATGGTTTTTTTTCTTTGTTTTTTAACTGCTTGTTGAATTTTGGATTCACTGTCTCTCGTCAGCCATTGTTTTAGAGTAAACAGATTCCAAAGTTTTCAAAGATGCCAAATGAAGTCTCTGAGTCACTCTGACTCATCTAGATAGAGTGATTTCCATAATTAATTGTCTGTTTATTTTGAGCTCAAAATACTCCCTCAATCTCCGTATTTCTAAATTCCAGAGGCTTGCTATCGAGCTATTTCGCCGTCAGACATCACGCAGCTCCTCGCCTCCTGACCTGAGGCTCGCTGCAGGCACGACGACCTCTGAAAGAGACCCTCGCTCGGTGAAGAGTGACGATGAGATTCAGACCACTTTGAGCAACACTAAGAAAGGAGAAGAAGAAGAGAGGACGCAACACGATGACTCTAATGTGAGGATGGAAAATACTGCTTGGCTTTGAAGAACCAGCTGATTTCTTCTTAATGTTTTTTTTATTCAAGAGCATAGCAGAGCTTTTACAGGCTTTCTTAGGTGATGGACATCATGGTTCAAAAACTACTAAGTATTTAGAATTATTTATATATCTTATTTATGAAGCTATTAATTTATTGATGTTAAAATTTACTTTTAATGGGCCATTTCATTGAATTTTAATTAAAAGTCAAATGAATAAGAGCTGGAGGTTTGGGGATCCAGCATCTTCCTGTAGTGGGTACAGCTCATTAATCACCCGGCTCCTGTGTTGTCCAGGAGCTTTCAGACGGTGACCTGGAGGTGGACTGTCTGACAGAAGAGGAGGTGAACCCTCTGGATGGCAGCAGCACTTCAGGGAGCTCCACAGCCACCAGCAACACTGAGGAGAACGACATAGACGAGGAGACAATGTGAGCAGAACCAACTAGCTTTTTAAAACTTCCTACAAAAAATGTGCATGGTGGTAATTTGAGAATGAAGGCTTTGGTTTCTTTGTTAAGCTGAAGAAATTGATATTAACAGAAATATTTGCACAGGTCCGGGGAGAATGATGTTGACTTCATCGGCAACCTGGACACAGAAGAAGGAGAGCTTCCTGATGACCTGGCTGGAGCCACGGGTATAATTTAAAACACTCATAAAACTGCCTGATGTGAGTCTCCCACAGCTGGCATGTTTTTTTGGGGTTTATTTTTTAACGCACAGCAGTGTTAAAAAATGCCAGCTATAGCTTAATCGTTATGCCCTCTAAGGAACGTATGCAAACAGAAATCAACTTAGGGGGAAACAGTTTTGTTTTGTTTTTTATACTGCTGAAAAATAAAGAACAATTTATTTTTTGCTCTCCTGCAAATTTTGTCCTAATGTAAGCTTTTTAAAAAATGTTCTTAAGTAAAAATCAATGGGAGGAGAAATCAGTAATAAATGACAATAAAGCAGATAACAATTAAAGTAATATTAAATATGCACATTACACAAGGTGCAATATCTAACAAATGTTGTAAATAAGCACATTTTCACATTATAAACCTCTGTAACTTGCTTGCTTAGAAATATCAGATGGAAGCTCTTAAATCAAAATAGGAGTGAAATTTAGTCAGTTTGAACTGGGAGTACATGAAAGCACGATTTAAAAAGAAAAAACGATTTCTAAATGCTCAACCCCTGAGCACCCCGCAAAATTTACATACACTGGTTTATGTGATATATTCAATAAATATATATATATATATATATTATACCGAAGGTTTCATGTAATATAGCAATATCATATATACATTAATTTTTCATTTTTTTCACATCATATCTATTCAATAACTTCAGAGCTAACCATAGGTATACAATTTGTCATTATTTTTTACATATTTTTATGTTTTTTCTGCCATTATTGTCATAGAATCCCCTGTTTTTTAATGGGAAAAACACAATCTGCAATATTTTCAATAAATGAGTTGCAAAATAGAATATTTAGCATGAAGTTATTACAGCCTTGAATAGGTCAATAACTGATAACAACATTGATTTGGATGCATCATTATTATTGGAACACTGAAAAATTATTGTAAAAACAAACTGAACTTAGCTGAACAAACTCCTAACCAAACTGAACAAAGATATAATTTACGTATAACATGAACCACAAAGCCTTTTCAGATGGATTTTACAGACAGGAGTATCACATTTGCAGCAGTTGGTTAGGATACTTCTGCGCTGTTTGCAAGATGAGCACTGCTTTCACTTTTTGGAACGCTACTCAGCAACAGCCTCCTCTAAACTGAGCGTGCAGTTCGCGTTATCTGTGCGCGTCAGTGCAGAAATGACCAGTAAGACCAGGCAGCAAACTATTCTCACAGACTTCAACGGTGCAACTGCATGCAGAGAGGTAAGGATCTCTTTCTCTCTCTCCTGATTTGTTTGTGTGCCACTGGGAGTACCGCCCCTCCCCCTCTGCTTAGCAAATGAGTGGCTAGTTTGCACCCGTCCCCTCTCTGCTCAGCGAAAAAAACAAGGCAGGTGTGCAGCATGAAGTGAATAAAAGTAAGAAAGCGGATGAGAGAAAGGGGAATTTTTTTTTAAAAAAAGCTCCCAATAAGGAACAGGCTCCCTTCATTCACTCCAAAGCGGTGGCTCTGAGGGCCGATTTTCGTTCGCCACCGACACAGCACTATTACGCCCACACAAAAACACATGCACACACACACACAAAATATATTCTCAATCACATTCACACCACTTTCTTGTTTCAATCCCAGCACATCAGGACAATTTTATGGTGGTTAGCTGTTTTATTGTCATGCATTTTGATAAGATAACCAGGTCCCTGCATTCAAAACCACCAGGTGGAGCTCTGCTTGTATCTGATAATAAAAGTGCATATTTGATCGAAAACCTATTTTTTCCTTTATTTTGAAGGCAGAGGCTTAGATCCATGGGTATTCATGGGGAAAGCATTATAACATGTCAGGATTACAGTGTATCTAAAATATGTGATTATAATGGGAGTCAATGGGGCCAAAAATGGTACAAGGGGTCTCAGTGTACGCTCAATGTGTATCTCCTTTTCTATACACCACACAATAGATGGGTTAATTGAATTTTAAAAATTATCATAAAAAACACATCCTGGCCAAGTTTCATGCAACTAGTCTTTAAAATGGCTGAGATATTGAGAATCAAAAATAAAAAAATGAGCAAAAGGACCATTTTTGGTCCCCAGGGATCCCAGGGGGGGGGATCTAACTTGTGATTAATAGTATAAATTAATATATTTCAGGCATTTAAGTGGAATATGGTGTTTGTTCTCATTGTAATTCAGTAGGGCAGTTAAACCGTGAAATCAGATTATTTTCATGACAAAAATGTTCTACTGAAAGTTGCTACAAAAACCCAGTGGGTTTACCAAACAATTCCCTCCATTTACGGAGCCGTAGCCATCAAATATTTATTGTCCTTTCTTGAAATAAAGGCCCTGTTGTCTCCTCATTCGAGGCAAATAAAAGCCAGCCTCTGTTTGAGAATTTTAGGAATCTATTTGTGTTGTTTGACAACTGTAGAGGCAGATCACAGCGATACGATGGTGGACCTCAAAGCGGCTCCTTCAGGCATGTTTGACTGTGTTGGTGTTGAAAGGCATGAAGAGGATGAGTCAGCGTTGGTGCACCATGCCCCTCGCAGCCTGTCGATATAGAAGCACTTGGTGTCCGTGTGTGTACATGTGTGGGGAGGGGGTGTTGGATGTCAGAGTTGAGCATATCTTTGCTGCATATTGTTTACATCCCACATTGGAGTAATTTTTTTTTTTTTATGATTAGGTTACAATACAACGGCAGACTCCAGCCTTTTTTGTAACTCTGTTTTTGATGCAGGTTTCTTTGTCTGGAAAACCTTTTTGAGAATTTTCTCTCCCAGCAGCTGGAACCCAGCCAGTCAGAGACTCATGTGGACTGTACAGCTAATAACATGATGCACTGCTGCTTGAAACCAGATCAGTGTTTCTGTTGAGCATCGCTTAAACTTGAATCCCAGTTTCAGTAGTTATTTAAAAAAACAAAAAAAAAACAAAGTTTAAGAAGTTCAGAGAGCTAAAACCTCCTCAGGCTTTGTGATGGCAAATGTAATCAAATTAAAGGCTCGAGGACACGATATTTCCTATAGATGTTTGGTTTTGAAATTAACTTTTTATTTCACGTAACTAAGTAAGTGTAGGTTTATTTACCTACAGTAATAATGATCAGCACCAGATCGTCAAAACCCCCCCAACTCAAATAACACACAAAAATTAATATTTAGAAGGGGAAAATGGAGCAATAATCACTTAAAATAACCCCTTATTTCACTTTTAATTTAAGCACAGCCATACGTGAACCCCGTTTTTTGTTTCTGATCTGCAGGCGGTTCCATCTCCAGTGTGCGATCATTACACCGTAGTGCTGCAGGTGCTGCCGGTCGTGGTACAAGTGGCAGTGGAGCTGCTGCTGCTGCTGCCACCGGTGCTGTTGGGCCAGGTGGTAACAGTCTCCTGGAGATCGACCCGGTCATCCTGATCCAGCTGCTGGATCTAAAGGAGCGCAGCAGCGTGGAGTCCCTGTGGGGTCTTCAGCCTCGGCCTCCAGTGTCTCTCCTCCACAGCCAAGGTCTGTAATCATGTTAACAACATATCAGTCCCGCTAAACTAAGCATCATTAGTCAAACTCTGACACTGGGATCTCTCAAAATAAAAAAAGAGCACTGGTTTTAACATACTTGAGCATAGAAACACATGTGGGATGTTCTGTAGGCTTTGGGGATAAACAGTTTGTTTGCACAGGATTAGGCTTACCAGAAGGCCTCGTGTGACCCCTTTTGTGTGGCAGATTCATACAGGATGAGCGAAATCTCTGTTTTATTGGCGTTTACTTTGATCTGTGGTCATCAGCTTCAGACTTAAGTTTTACTGATCATGATCTACTTAATAACTGCTGAGTGTGCTCGTCAATGCATGCTGATTCTTTTCAATCTCATAATTTTTTTTTCATCTGATGGATTTAACCTTGCGTTTGATATGAATAGATTTCACTGCTCTGTATGGACAAGAATTTACATCTAAAATGCTTTACATCAAACTTTTAATTTCAGGGTAGTCTACATAACTCACAGGAAAGTGGAAGAAGGCTGCAGAAAACACCAAGAATTGTGAAAGGAACAAAGAAAAAGACCAAAATCAGTCTAATATTTCACAGCATTTCTGCTAGGGGAAACATTGGAGCTAATTTGTTGTGGAATATTTTTATTTATTTATTTTCTTTTACTTTAAAAATCGCAGACATCTAAAGTTCACACAGGATTAAGATCACAGACACCCACAGATTGGAGCTTGAGACCAGAACATGTTTGGGGTTTCACCTTTTTCTGCTTCTCCAACTTGTTTCTTGTGTCTTCAGCTCATCCTCACTCGAGGAAGGAACGAGAACGGCGTCCACAGGTAGTGCGGCGATCGGCTCCAGACTCGGGGGTCCTCATCCGCCTCAAGGCTCAGATGGCCGAGGTCCGCAGCAAGATGGCCGACGTCAAGAGTCAAGTGCTGGAGGCGCGGGGGTCAGCGGAGCCCAGGCCCGGCCCATCTGGAGCCTTCGGCACTGAGGAGCTGCCGTCTCATCACGGCGATTCAGAGATGGCAGCTTGTCATAAGCCCAGCGAGCTCGACCTGGTGGGGAGAGCAGCTGCGACTCGAGCCAGACCCTGCCGCCCTGGTGAGGACTGCTGTTGCAGGCTATTCGGTGTTAATGCGTAAACAGTGACAGTTTCCACCAAACAGAGAATCCGAGTTGTCTTGCTACCTAAACAACACTTAGTCCGTTTGATTATCTCAATCTCTGCAATCTGTTTGAGGAAATATATTTATTGAATTCCTTTTAAAAGGAAACCAAACTGTAGAAATGAAGAGCTGTGTGAAAACTATGCTGCTGCTTTTTATACAGCATATAATTCTGGTGGACAAAGTACACAGCAAATGTGCAAACTGGAATAGAGAGGACAATCTGTGTGGGTTGCCACACTGTCAGTTGTCAAGAGTACTCGTATGTAGGGCTGTCCCAAATACAGTTTTTGTGGGGGGGCTTTGCAAAAGCAAATGAACATAAGAGAGAGAGAACGTCTCACTCTTTTAGCTCTAAATAAGAAATGTGTTTGTTTGATTGCTTTTTTTGTTTTGTTTTTTTAATAGAAACATTTAATATTGTAATTATAAATATACAGTTTTGAAGTTAACATTGTCATTATATCTAATCAAGTTTTTTGTATGTTTTTAGAGACCAGCCACATTCAAAGTAGTATAAGTCAGCCAAACAACAACAGCAGTTGGTGATAAGCTAATGTTTTCCCAGTTAGACTCAAGTGTTGCAAAAATCACACTCTAGAATAAATAGACTAACTCACTACAGATGGCTGGCGTTTTTGAGCAGACTTGGTCAAAAACATAAAATACTGCAAAAATTAAATTGGCACATATCGTTTTTACTCGTCAGCTGTAAAAGGTGGATGAGCTATTGCAGCTTGGACACCCAAGTTTGTGAACACGATAACTTAAGAAGGAAGTCGCCTGGGATTTTAAAATATTGATACCGTAGGTACATCTACTAAAAATCTCAGGCAGTCTCAGACTAATCATTGCATTAAACCTGTCACATTGCCTGCTAGCTCTTGGAAACATCAGTGGATGATATTCAGGCTAATTTTTCATTGGAAAAGTTTAGTACTTTTTAAAATTATATTCTGTCAGGAAAGATTATGCTGTTTTTGTTTTTTGCACAGTCTTAGCAAGAGATTGATTAGTTTCCTTTCCATATTTCCCTATTACCCTGAGACACTAGGCCAGGAAGCTCTGCCTTACTATCTTTAGACTAAACTCCAGATAACAAGGCTCACGGGACTTCTGCTGGCACAATCAATATGGTTTTTGTTTTTTATTATTATTATTATCATTAATATTATTACATTTGTGTGTCTGTGCTCTGTGTGCAGCCAGGAAGTCTCTGTCTCCTGTCCTGGACAGCAGCTCTCTGGTTGTGAAGAGGAGAAGTCCAGAGGAGATGGAAAAAGACCTGAGAGGAGCAGAAGCTGCTCAGGAGCTCAGCCTGCATCCTAAAGATGGGATGGGTGGAGTAGAGGGTCAGTGTAGTATTTTAAGTATTTTATTTTCCTAATTTGTGAAGCACTTTGATCAAAACTGTTGTTTTTAAATTTGCTATATAAATAAATTTTGATTGATTGATTGATTGATTGATTGAGTGGTTTTCTAATTCTCCTTCTAAACTGCAGAAAAATTACAGCCAAGGTGTAACATTGTCCTTTAAAACAGAATACAAATCTGTGAGAATGATATGAACAGTAGACATTGTAAAACCAAAACTATGAGCTTTAAAGTGCAAAAAGGTGAACAGCAGAGTCAGGTGATCATTTGTTTGTTTCTTCATCACTTCAAGAAACATTTACGGTACAACTGTTTAGACAAAATATGGATAAGGAAGGGTTAATTTATTTGAGTTTTTTTATAGAGAATCTACAGTGATTGTGCTGAACATTTAGGTGTGCAGAGCTCGACTGCTTGAGTGCACTTGACTCAGTCAAGTATCCACCTGATGGATCCTGAAGTTTTTGCAGTTGATTTTTATATTGACTCTTCTCTGTACTGCTCCATTAAGACTTAAAATAGTTTTTGCTTCTTTAGTTGCTTTTCTTTTTTTAACACTGACATAAAAACAGTAACACAAACTCTGTTCATGGCAAAACTAATTTTGTTTTGATCTCCTCTTTATGAGTCATTAAACATTCCCTGTACATATAATCAAATAATATAATAAAGTTTTGACACCTCAGTATACATATTAATAAAGACCTGGTTAAATGGCCATTAAAAAAGTTTGCAGTAAACCCCATTATTTTGTTCTATAGGCAGATACTGTTTGGTTCAGAAAAGGGAAACAAGGGTAACTGCTAGCAGGCTTTTTTAGAAGGCATAGAGTTAAGGCGGCAAATCACAGTGGATTTTATTATCCTCTGAACTTTCTGTAGCACCAACATCTGATCAAAATAAACCGATACCCAAAGCCATTATACACTCTCCCGAGCCTGCAGTACAAAGGGATCCACTGACCCCAACACTGGTGATCAGGATAAGTGGTTACACAAAGCTGGTTATGAACTGGTTAAGTTAACCCAGGTTTCCTGATCTGCATATCAATGTTCACGTTGCCACTATCTGAACAATCACACTGTTTAGTGTATCAACAACTGAATGGATCATTTTTAAACTATAATTTCTGAAAAACGTGAAGAGGTTGAACCTCTGAGCTACTATGTTAATGAAATTTAACTTATTTGAAGCCACATGAAGGGATTTCCAGGAATGGTGATGCTGTTTTCCAAGGAATTAATCAGCATGCGGTGATTTTCTTATCTGTTGATCTCCAACTACGCTCGCAGCCATGTACCCTGATAAGTGTGAACCTCTTCCTTGGTACAGAAAACCCAGAATGAACCTGGACATGACAAAATCCTGCATCATTGCACAGGCATTAATAACTTATTCAGAGTGGAATTTTCAAACTAAACGTCTCTCAATTTTTTACGTAGATTCCAAAGAAACACTTTTCATGCTCCAAAGAAGATAAACTCTCCTGATTTTAATGAATCGCAAACAAGCCGTGCCCAAAAAGGTCGAACTTAGAGATTTCTGCACATTCCTTGAGACGAAGCTTAATCTAGTGCTTCTTTAATTCGAGCTCTAAGGAGAGTTATTATGGCAGCATCTTCCGTGCTTGCAGATTTGATTTGTAGTTTAATGACTGATAAGCTTTTGTCTTCAATCCAGGAGTGCTGAAGGCTGACAGCCTCCAGGGGCCCTTGGTGTCTCTCGGCAGCACCGCATTAGAGCAGCCCTCCACCTCTAAGCAGCAGTATACGATGGAGCAGCAGCTATACGGGGCCTCGGGGTCCAGGGAAGACATCTTCACCTTGGGAGCACCCAGCTATATGACTTCAAGCAAGAACTGTGGCAGCAGAAGCCTGGGGTACAACCCAGAGACACTTCACGCACAAGAAAAATGATATCTGCAAAAGACAGCTGTGTTATTGCACATCAGGGTCTCATAAGTCTTCTGTTTCCTCCCGCTGCAGGGCAGCTTCGTTGGACTGTGAATCTGAGAGCTCAGGAAACTCCCATCAGCCCTTGCCGGAGGGGCCGTCTGCACAGCTGCCATCATGTGAAGGTTGGTTCACCTTCCAACTGCGAGCCTCAGGGTGTGATTGTGTTTGATGATTTAGATTGGCTCTCTGTTTACCAGGCGGGGTTTTGTGCGTCATGCTACAAGGCTGTGTCCCCGTCAGTACATCTAATTTAGTCTTGTTACAAGTTTGCAAAGTTGGAGCCTGATTATATGTTCTTTCATTAAAAAAGAAACTCAGCATACTTGGAAAAAGAAGCCATCCCCATATTCTGACTGATGTTGTGTGAAATCCATCAGTTCAAAAATGGAACTTAAAGATTTCTGCACACATGTAATAGTCTCGTTCTTTCTCGTCTCGTCTGCAGATCAGCCGGCGTCTGGCCTGGTGACGGCAACGAGCAGCGACAGCGACACTGAGGACGAGGCCCTGCAGAGCAACAACTCTCGCTATGACAACCACACTCCGCCCTGCACAGGTAACCAGCACACACAACATGAAATGAGGCAGAGCCCAGGTGCATGATGCAGATACTAAAATCGCAGTTCAGAATATGTTAACATTGCCCCCTTTTTTGTCTTGGTGGTTATCAGCTGGTATGTGTGTGTATAGTATACAGCTACAGTCATGTACAGAGTTCACAGCTTCTTTTTTTTTTTTAAAGAGAACACAGATTGGGATGTTGAACTACCCCTCTTTAAAAGCGGGAGGTTTAAAGATAGCCAATCCGAGAGCGTTATTCCTCTCTCCTTAATGCATCTCTGGCAGATGGAGTCTAGCATTCCTGCATCATCAGTTTACTGCATTTAACCACCTTGAGTGTTTTGCTCAGTGTTCTTGTGTTTGTCACTTTGTTCTTCCGCCAAAATGCATATTTAATAATAATAATAATAATAATACATTTTATTTGTAAGCACCTTTCAGAGCACCCAAGGACACTGTACAGAGCAAGGTAGTAAAATCAACATAATCAACATAGAAGGAAGCCATTTACATAATGGCTTGCTAGGGTTTAAACTATTTTAAAGACTGCATTTATAGACATTTTCTTTCACTAGATCCAAAATCTGGTTTTCACAATTCGTGGGTTCTCTTGGCACGTAATCCCTGCAGATTTTGGGGGTACTTATAATACTGATAGTATTATAAGTAACACACAGATTGGCATATTTTCTCTCCCTCTTTCTTCCAGGAGAGCAGCTCCTGTCTGATGACATGAGTCTACCTGCTGACAGGTGAGCGCGGCAGAGTGCCGGCTTCACACCACAAGGCGACGCAATAACAGCTGGAGAGGACACACGTGCTAGTTACACAGAGCTGTAGAGTAGAAACTGTTTGTTATGCATGGACTAAAAACAAACACTTTTTTTTTCTTAGAGTTTCCTGAATGTTTTTATTGTAGGACCATGGCAGAAGTTAATGAAATAACTGTTAAGGGCATCACTTCATGTTGTGCAGAAACAGCAGAGCTGCTCCTTTAAGACAACCAACATCACAGTTTGTGTAAAGTTGTTTTTCTCTGTTCTGGGTTTGTCTTCATTCGGGGGTTTGACCCCTCTGTGCTGCTTTTTGCTCGTCAGTGTGACTGTTATATAGCAGCACTGGGTTTACATAAGTCAGTCAGTCTCATTATTTAATAGCCATGTAAAAATTGTGACCCTGCTGTTTGTTTAATGACTGAATTTCTAACAGTGTTAGCTGCATAGAAGCAGGACTGCAGTGCTTTTAGCCATTTAATTTAATTCTCTGTGTATAAATGCTTTTCTAAGTCTGGCCTGTCTACAGCATATATATGTAAATAATATGTAGCCTGTCAATAAGAGTTTAATGTTTGTACTGCTGTGCTGTTCGAGCTGAGTTCAGTCTTCCTGCCCTTTGGGCTCAGCACCTTCTCCACTTCCTTTACCCACTCGGCGCGCTTTATCCACCGCTCAAACGCTTCATTTCAAACACTTTTTTTTTTCTTCTTTTTCCTGAGGTGAACCATTAGCTTTCACTGTATGTCATGTAAATGTCTTTGTTCTTAATAACAGCCGCATCAGACTTTATTTGACATTTGAAAAGGCTAAACGATCAACCGAGTAACGTGGTTTATGCCGCCGCAGTCTGTGGGCTGAAACTTTGTAGCACCCCGCAGACTCTCAGGCAGGTGTTTTCACTTCGACATCTGCATAAACACCAGTGACTGCAGGGCAATGAGCCTCAGCCCGCAGAGACTGACGCACACAGAGCAAACCTGACGCCTCACCAGTTATTATTGATTTAAAGAAGCAGTCTGAGTTTGGGTCTTCTCTTGATTCTGTAAAAATGTTTGTTGGCTTTACTAGACTCTATTCACACCTGCTCTTCTCCCCTCCCACTGATTCAAACACCACTAAAACAACTGCCTTTTTTCCCCCCTTTTTTTAATTCCACGTTTTAAGTCTGCAGTGAGTGAGCAAGCATTGAAAAGCTGAAACTGTTTAAGTTATTAGTAACACCTCTGTGTTCCTGCTGTGGTGTGTGGAGAGTTTCTGTATGTGGGCTGTACTCAGGCATAGAAATGCAAATTTTAAAGGGCTAGTACATCCAAATTACAAACTTACGTAGCAGTATCTATTAGTGAGATTACTGTTCTTACAAGGACACGATGGAGGGGCATGCAGGGCAGTTACTTAGTTCTCTCTTGATTAATCCTTCAGATCATTTTCTCAGGATTTTGGCATATTTATTGTCCCCAAGGAGTGAAAAATGACCGTCATAGAAAAAAATGATTGGCGAATCAGAAAGTTTGCCCGTTAATTTCCTCTTTATCTAGATTTACTGAATAATAGCTGCACCTCTAGGTGAGTGCTAATTAGTTTGGGGAGCTCTGAAAAATGACTTTCCTTTTAGACCCTCTTACCGTTGGTAATTTAATTGGAAATATATGGGGACCTTCTACTGAAAACTTGCCAGGATGGAGGTTTTTTTTATTTTTTTTTTTATTTTTTGGAGCAAACTAAACAAAATTAATCTGCACAGAGGGAAAGTGCGTTACTAATTCTGGGTGAACTGACCCTTTAAAGTCGAGGCACATTTGGTTTTCCGAGGAGTTGACAGCAGAGCTTAATAAGAATCGCTGTAATTATGTAACGTGTGCTCTGCTGCCCTGCTGGCTTTTCTTGATGGATTAATTATTTCTCACCTCACTTCTCTGAACAAACAGAGCGAACACGAGTGAAACGCTGTTGCTGCACTTCACTGGGAGAAAACATGTCAAGCACTCTGTCAGACCTTTCTCCTTCACCCTTCAGCAGTAACTCATTTTAAAATCCACTTATTCTTTCCATAGTCGGGACTTGTAAATATGTTGATGTATGTTATTTTGAGGCTTGCTGCACATGTGCCTGAATGTGCATGGCTTTAACAGCTAGACTGAAAGAAGATGGACTTTTTGTGCGCACCAAAAAATTCTGCTAATAATTGAAAAAGTCCATTGCAGCTCATCTTGTAAATTCTGCCTTTTCGCCTGTTACCACGGGTGCACGTGTTCACATACATGACCAAAACATGGAAAAGCTCATATTCTTCACTTATTTGTTGTTTTGTCAAAAGCTGCTTTTCTTTTACATTTCCAGAACTCGCAGTCTATAATTTGATGTGTATATTTCCTTTTTCTTATGTGTGTAATAAATAAAATGTTTTATGATACTGATAAAGAGCACGGTTGCTTATTTGTGTTTGTCCTGTAATAAAGTAACTACAGCTTACTTATGCTCATACAGCTCCTGGAGCTGTACCCGAAACCAAACAGGAAGTTCACCATTTTAAAAATAAGACTTAATTTTCGTCCTGTTGTTTTTGCCATTTTAGGGTGTTATTCTTCAATCAACTACTAGGGATTCAATTTGATCAACTTTGTTTCTCAATCTCATCCAAAGACCTTGGTGATGCTAAGCTTGGTGAAGCTTTTGAAGTTTCGTTAAAGGGTGTGTCTGTGGCGGCTTGGAGAATGCCATTTATCTGTCATAGTGTTGGAAGGTATAAAAACTCATGTCTTTGAGTTTGGCTTGGTTCATAAACCTCAAGGGCTGGAGACATCTACATGCCGAAATGACATCACCTCCATGGCTCCGCCCAGTGCAAACAGAAGCCTTTTGTGATTAAACATTCTGATACATGTGACCTTTTAATCATGGGTTTACATTCTAACAGAACTTGGAACAACAACAACAACAACAAGCGCTGAAGAGACTCACAAAATAATGAGAAGAAGCAGAATTAGTGCAAGATATCAAAAACGGGATGTGTGAAAATTAGGCTTGAAACGGGCATAAATCAGGGTTCGTACGGGTGCTTGAACTCCTTGAAAATGGTTGAATTTTAATATTGTCTTTTCAAGGTGTGAAAAGTGCTTGGATTTCAGATGTGGTGCTTAAAAGTGCGTGAAAGTGTAAGTGTTTTTTTATTCACCACAAATAACAATCTGATTAAATAGTTTTCTTATAAAACGAGTCGCAAAATGTAAAAGCCAAATTTCTCCGCCTGGGAGTCTGTTTTAATGTGTGACCACGCCCCTCCCCCGGGCAGTCGGGGATGAGTGCTAACATGCCTGTAGGTTGCTGTTTCAATGATGAAAAAGACAATGGCGGAGTTTGCAATCTCCAGACGCATGATAGGTGAGTCCTAGTAAATAATTTTCCGATACGTGTACGATACACACTATTTTTTAAAATTATGATTATTATTTTTCTAGCTAGCTAACTCACTGGAGAAATGACTGAAATGCCCTGAGTGTGTTAGTTATGCAGTGTAAATGCTGTCTCCTGGTGGAAAACTAGGAGTGCTCCACCTGCTGGTGTCATACCTGCAGGATCAGGCCTGTGCTGTTCTCCTCTGTCATACAGTGGACAGAAACTATTTCACAGTTGCGTCAGTTTGTGTGGCATCTTATTTGATGTAGAACGCCTAATTATGCTGTAAATAGTTTTAAAAGGTTGTATAAAAACGCCTGAAACCTTAGCTGCATTTTTAGGTAAATAGTACCATAGAACTTTGTTGTTTGCAAAACTTGAGCATGATTTTTAAAAATGTACAATTTCTATTTGAATTTCAAGATTTGAAAATGATCCGTTA
>VUQR01031116.1:0-22164 GCA_015108515.1 Hemichromis elongatus
GCTCTAATAGAATATTATGGTCAACAGTATCGAACGCTGCACTGAGGTCTAGCAGGACAAGCACAGAGATGAGTCCACTGTCAGAGGCCATAAGAAGATCATTGGTAACCTTCACTAAAGCTGTTTCTGTGCTGTGATGAGCTCTGAAACCTGACTGAAACTCTTCAAATAAGCTATTCCTCTGCAGATGATCTGTTAGCTGTTTGACAACTACTCTTTCAAGGATTTTTGAAATGAAAGGAAGGTTGGAGATCGGCCTATAATTAGCTAAGATGGCTGGGTCTAGAGATGGCTTTTTAAGTAAAGGTTTAACTACTGCCAGCTTGAAGGCCTGTGGTACATAGCCCATTATTAGAGATAGATTGATCACATTTAAGATTGAAACATTAATTAGTGGCAAGACTTCTTTGAGAAGTTTTGTAGGAAATACAATACAATACAATAGGTGGTTCGTTAATATTATGTCAATCTGAACGCTGTAGACAGTCCCAAACAGTTCACTGTTATTTTGTTTGGCTATAATATGCACGTTCTGCAAGAAATTAACAGACGTGTTTATTTTATTCTGAACAGAAGTGTTTTCATATTTTTCATTATGAAAGCTGGAGAGTCCCACACAGTTCGCTGACATATTTTTTATTACAATGTGGACACTCTGCAAAAATCTAACAGAAGCGCTTATTTTGCACTTGAAAAAAAAAATCCTGTCATTTTTATTAATATTTCATTTTTATGGCCAGAAAATAATAATAAAATAAAACCTGTATTCCAGTTCATTGTATATTTGATGTGTGTATCGGTTTTTGTACTCTGTATTGACAAGTACACAGATCCAAACATCTGTATCATATCGGTTTGAAAAAATTGGTATCGTTGCATTCCTACACGAAACCTTGGCTGATTGTGACATACACCCATTTTTGCACCTTGGAGGATCATGAGGGGGTCCATGACCCTCTTGGGGGCCGCTCCCATACGGCTTAAAATCTGGGACTCAACACCAATTGCTCTTAGAACTGAAGAAGCTTCTTGAATAATAGGTGAAATGTCTTCAAGAAACTTATAGAAGTCCAGATGCTTTTCTTTCCAAGCTTCTTAGACTATGATGACCTGGATGACTGAAAACCTTGACAGACATATGGTAATAATAAATGCTGGAGAACACAAGGCGTTTTCTTGTCTTTCTAAACTCAAAGTGTGAAATCCTTCTGCTGCTCTGTCACGCAAAAAATTGCGAGGGGTCAGTGTGAAAGCGTGCAAAGAACACAATCCTTAACCAACCTTTCTGTGTCCATAGCATGTGTCCGTTTGTTTTGACAGCTGGTATTTGTATGGAATGCAGTGTATAGCAATGAAAACAATGTCATTACTACTTAGTAAAATCTACAATACATTGACTCCACACACACATTTTCCCCTCTTAGTCTGAAAAGACACGTTTATGTGAAACATTCGTTTCACATAATCATGTGCATAAAGGGCAGTTAGCCACTAGTAGTACACATTAGTAAAACTCTACATTCATACAGCACAGAATTATTTCACATTTGAAATGTACACTAACATATATGTTACAACTATTCAGATCTTCTTAAACTGGCTCTGTATGTACATGCATGAAAGTTGGTGCAACAACTGGATAATTATAAACAGTCACTGCTCCCCGAATCTCGAGTACATGTTGATTAGATGCCGGCCTGTTTTTCTAATGACAGAGCTAACTGTAGTGATCATCACAGCTGTGTACATTCCACTGACGCCAATGTAAACTCGGTGCTTTCTATCCTGCTGAACACCATTAACAAACAGCCGCGAGCCCACCCTGCTGGTGTTCACATAATTGCAGGTAACATCAATAATGCACTCCCTAAGGCCTATCAGCATGTCGAATGTCCCACCAGAGGAGAGAACACTCAAACTCCAGGCCTGGAGGGCCGGTGTCCTCTGATTTTAGATCTCACCCTGGGTCAACGCACCTGAATCTAATGATTAGTTCATCACCAGAACTACAAGACATGTTGATGAGGTCATTTAGCCATTTGAATCAGCGGTGATGGATCAAGGACACATCTAAAACCTGCAGGACACCGGCCTTCGAGGCCTGGACTTTGAGACCGCTGCTGTAGATCATGTTTACTACAATATGAAGCATTCATATAGAGCCATACCCCTCCCCCACCTCAACCAGTCTGACCACCTCTCCCTCCTGCTCTCCCCAGCCTACACCCCCCTCAGACGCAGTGTCAAGAATACCACAATAACTTTTAAAACATGTCCTGAAAATGCACTCTCCAAACCGCAGGACTGCTTCACACAGACAGACTGGGGCAGTCATGCTCAACCTGCTTCCCTTGGGGAAGCGCTACAGGTGCATTAGCACAAAGACCCACAGACTCAAGAACAGTTTCTTCCCAACAGCCATAACCACCATGAACTCCCACGTGCACTGATAAACACAGTTTCACCCCTTATTCCAAGGATTTCCCTCCATAAACCACCACTGTGCAATAACCCAAACTCTATATACATAACAATATTTATTCATTTTTAATTTTAATTCTTTACCTGATTGTATATTTGGACATTTAGATAGTTTTTCTGTAAATACTGTTTGTATTTACAGAAGTGAACACTCAAACACAACACAACAAAGACACCAAATAAACATGAAAACTCCAAAAACTCAGAAACAAAACTCAAAGCACTGGGTCAGAGACCCAGCCTGTGACGGTTATGCCACGTTCTCTCTGATTAGTCCCCACCAATTTCTAGAAAAATGAACTCAATATTTTAGCTGATGGTTGAAAAATTTGCAAGAACTAAATAATATTTTATTGAGAGGCCACAAAATGCCAAATTAGGAAATTTAATTGCAATTGGTTTTTTACTGTCAACGAAAATGTATATTTTTGTATATTTTACATTATATTACATTTTATTATGTTATATTATCTTTGTTAGTGAGAGAGAATTATTTTAAGAGAGATACATTTGCTGTGCCACAGTGTGCTCATACCCAGTGTCTTGGTATGGAGACACACTTTTGAATAGCTTAGTCATGGTGACAAGTATGTTCACACGTTATATCACCGCTGGCTCACTGATATTGAGGGATGACTCACAATTTTAGAGCTGTTTCATTGTGCAATTTTGTACATATTTATTGTCATGGAGTGGTGACAAATTAAAAGAAAAACATGATTATCAATCAATCAATTTATTTATAAGCAAATTACAAATAAAAAAGGTTGACCAATGTGTACATATTAAAAGAGTAAAAAGTAGAACAAAGGCACACAGAGAATAAAACAACAACAAAAAAAGCTAAAGAGTAAAAATTTGTTTTCAAACAGGTTTTAAAAATGCCAAAAATTTCAGAGAACTTTTTCATCAAGATTAGTTTTTTGAGAAATGAGTGCACTACAGCAAGTTTAGGGATGTTCGATGTGCTGCTAGAACAGATTGCATTTGTTTAGATTTTTTTAAGTAAAACAACTTGACTTTGTATGTATGTACAGCAGACACAAAATCTGTCAGCATATGAGGCCCACTAGGTTTCCACCTTTATTTGTTAACTCTCCGTACGTCTGTGATTTTATCAGTAATAAATGGTCTCAGAATTTTTTCCCCCAAAATGTGTCATAAAAAAAATGCCTGACTTTTGAAAAAGGCTTCTCTTGTGACAGACTGCTGATAAAAACTTTCAGTCAAAACCTCCAAACCACAAACCACAGAAGACAACCCGCCTGCTCAAAAAACAAGAATCCTACATTGTATTATTTAATGATGACACTTCCTCAAATGACAGCCAGTAATTAGCTAAAAGTGGGCTTTCCTCGATTGCAAGGTCAGTATGGTTGACATGCACTGCTATTTACTATACAAACAACTCTAAATAAAGACTGTTACAATAAATGAGGGGCGTCTTTCCATCTTTTTCTTGAAGTTTTCTGGTGACTTAGTGGCAGGTTACATTTTGGCAAACTGTTGTGTTTGGACCTGTCCACAGCTGACTGAACCTTTTCTTTCTGGCATCAGTTTGAGAACCACTAAACTAGTAGAACAGATCCTCTGCACTGTAAAAAAAAATATCCCCAACAAATGTTTCTTTCTTTCTTTTTTACAAGAAAGCCAAAGCTAGGACATTGTTTGCCCATTTTTGAATTAAAATATGCATTAATAATAATAATGAATTGCATTTATATAGCGTTTTTCAAGGTACCCAAAGCGCTTTACAGTTCCACTATTCATTCACTCTCACATTCACACACTGGTGGAGGCTACAGTTGTAGCCACAGCTGCCCTGGGGCAGACTAACAGAAGAGAGGCTGCCATATCGCGCCATCGGCCCCTCTGGCCAACACCAGTAGGCGGTAGGGTAAAGTGTCTTGCCCAAGGACACAACGACCAGGACAGAGCGTCCCAACCCCCTGAACCATGGTCGCATTGGCAGAAATAGGTGTTACTGTAGGTTTTACATATTAAAATTTCACTTAACTACAGCTTAATGTACTGATGTTAAATTAATTAAGTAAAAAGTATAAAGTATGCTTAGAGTATTAGTTAACAGTGCAAATTAATAACTGTGTTAATGTTTAATGCATTTCAAATAGCAGGGATTCAGTTGAAAATGGTGGAGGATGTAGATGCAGCTCATATCAGCTCATGTATTCAGTCTGAAAAGCTGATTTAAATGATATCTCTCATAAATGACTAATTATATGTTTTGGAATGTTCCATCAATAAATTGTACATCACAATAACAGTTACAGATATAGTAGTAATTATAATTTGATTACAACATGGTTTTTGACAATAAATCAGTGAAATGAGATATTAAGAGAACAACCAATGTGTCCATCTGCATCCCTGACTCCTACACAGGAAGGGGTTGTAGGCAATGCAGAGTTCAGATGGAACCGATGTGGGTGAGGGGACTCTCTCAGTACTCGAAAATCGTCCAGGTGTCTCCCCTGCTCACTCTGATGAGATAAGCAAAAACCTGAGTAGCCTCGCAGGTCAAATCCTATTAGTCCTCATGTGTTAACGGTAGCTCCCGCAATGATTGTGGCACTTCTAATTCCTGGGCTTAACTCTAGTGGTCTGGAAAATGGGCCCCAAGGGAAGGTTATAACTAGAGTGCTGGAGCAACCTGTAAGAGCTATTTGCACTCACAGGTTTGAGAAAGCATGAGCACAACCAGATCTGAAGATGCTTTTAAGCCATGTTCCCAGTTGATGATAATCACCCAACAGGAAAGCAGCAGGACATTCAGCGGAAGTGTGATGAATGAATCATCTAACACACCAAAGAGCAGAGAGGAAAGTCAAAAATATACAACCAGTTTTGAGGTTCACAGGTTCTGGTGTCTTAGATCTTTATCTTGCAGAAGACAAAAGAGAAGAACCCGGTCTCTTCACCCTTTCTGCCCTCTTACTGGACGTCACATCTTCTGAGATGACATCTAACCTCACCTCTGGGGACATCCAACCACTTTATTAATGCCTGATCACTGTACGTCCACCCACACTTTATCATCCTCTCTCTATCTATCTGACTGACATGATTTAACACAAAGTTTAAACTTTAACATCACTTCAGCACATTTTCTTTTTCTTCTTAACAAAGAAAATCCATCACATTTCAACACTGAGTCATACACATATAAAATTCACTTCATGTTTCATTCAGTTTATTTAACATTGTAACATAATCCAGTTTATGCAGTGGAATACTTTTTTTTTTTTTTTTGCCAATCACAGTTTATTTAACACAATTTATTTTTATTAACTCAAACATTTTATAGGTCAGACGTTCAGAGACCGGTGGCTCCCGTGTGGCTCTTTCACCTTCATCACACCAAGGTCAGACTGTGTACAGGCTCTCAGTGAGGCCTGTTATCAGAACTATTTCAAAATGTACATTATCTTGTTTATTAGATGTGGTCCCATTTTAAACTACCCATTTATGATACACCATTTAATTTTCTGATCTATATTAAGCATAATTTACTATCAGTAAGAATCACATATGAATTTCCTGTTTCATATTTCATGTTTCATTTCATGTAAAATCATGTCTAATGATCGTCTGGCGACCGAGTTCTTATCTTGTCACATTCCTGCTGTCACCAACTAATCTACCAAGGTCGAAGCTGGATCATGTACACACACAAAATTCACACATCAGAGCAGCCATTACTATTGCTCCACTACATTTCTCTTCTATATATTGACCAAACTTATATTTTGATTTATCTCTGATTAAGATTTAAAATGCTTTATTAATAGAAAGGGGGAAACTTTGTATTGGCACTCTGATCATTGTAATCGCCTGTTTTACGCCCTCATAGCTGTGATTACAAGGCAGAGAGGACGTCACTTATTCTTGACCTCACATCACCTGATAGGTGACAATATTATGAAACCAACAATCAGAAAGAGTAAACCATGCAGCTGATACAAGACAATTTTCAAGCTAAGAAGAAAACAACATTTTGGTTTTGATCAATCTCTTGGGAACAGAAAAGCAGGATTGTTTCACAGGGTAGTAAAAGGAGAAAAGAAAGAAGCAGAAAACCTTTTTATTCATGTGCCTTTTTTTCACTGGCTTATTTCTTACTAGACAACTTGTTTGGCAGTGAAACAATTATAGGCATATTCAGTAGCTAACTTTGATTTGACAAAAAACAAAACAGTGTTTCAGCAGCCCTTTTCTAATACTTCCCTATTGTCTATTCCCTTGAGTACCGTGGCCTCCTTGAAGTAAAGCAGTTTGTGTAGCTCTTTGAAGTTGCTGCTGTCCCAGGAAAGCTGGTTTTACCTGATGGCTTGATTGAAATCATCCCAGGATAGACCTGTGCCCTCTGAGGAATTAAAAGAGGAAATTAGACCAAAGAGAAATTGGATAAGGAATGGAGTTCAGGAAATGGGTGAGGCTGTGTTGAAAAACAGGTTGCTGTGTCATGATTACCCAACAGAGCAACACCTCATTGACGTGAGCCAGAATTTACAAAGGAGGGGCTGCAGAAAGCCAAACTCAGAGAAGAAAGAAAGGAGAGAACGTTTGGTGATGTCAAAGAGTAGACAGCTGAGCAGTAAAGTGAGACATAAGTGATCAGGGCATGACAATGAGAGAGGGGGAGGGCAGGGACGGGGGTGGCAAGTGGGAGGAGAAAGAGAGTGGCCTGCCTGGCCTTTAGTCTTAACTCAGAGTTTTGTAACTTTCAGGCACAAAGACTGAGGAATCTAAACCAGCCACACTGGGTGTCTGCAGTCGCAGACAGCACATTCGTTAAGTGAGGAAGTGTGGTCAGCACTGTTTACAGAGATGACTGGAAGCTCTGCATCTGCTCACAGAGAAACTGCAGCAAATGGACACAAAGTTTCCTCAAACGGGACAGAACTAAAGTGTGAGAAGGGCAAGAAGGTAGAACTAGGGAAGAAGGTGACCCTGCTCCGAGGCATCTCCATCATCATCGGGACCATCATCGGAGCCGGGATCTTCATCTCGCCGAAGGGAATCCTGAAGCACTCCGGCAGTGTGGGAATGTCCCTGCTGGTGTGGATAGCCTGTGGCGTGCTGTCCCTCTTTGGTGAGTTGGAATATCAGCAGTTCTGCTTGCTGCTTGCTGCTTGCTGGTGGAGCTTCAGAAATCTGTTTGTGACTGCATAGATTTAACAACAAACATCAAAAAGGCAGAAAAGTAACATACAGAAGTCCATTATTTGTTTTCTATATAAAGTAAGATTAAAAACTGACAAAGAGTTGACCATAAGTGTTGTTACCATTGCACATTGCACTTTTGTGATGATAAAATCTAAGTTGTTTCTTAGGCTCACATTATATTATATATTTTTTTGTGTGTGTATGTGATGTGTTTGGTTGTCTGTTTGTTTGATTTCTTATATTTCTGTTTGGACATACTGCAAATCATTTTCCCGTTAGGGACAATAAAGTTACCATTGACCATTGAGATAACTCTGATAACTCACTGCTGGAGACTATGAAAGTCACACAGCATCAGCAGATCCATTTTTGCAAGCCAAGATCAACATTTTGATGCATGATGACTGTGATGCTGTGACTCACACTTTGTATCACAGTCCAACAAATTATGAACCCAACTAAATGTATTAGTAGCTTTCTGTTCAGCACCACCGTGATTTCAAATCAAGCAATCAAGAAGTGATTGAAATGCAGAGTGTCAGTTTAATTGAAGGGTTTAACAAAAACATTGCACCGACTGTTTAGGAGTAACAGACATGTGTATGCTTGTAGAAAATTAATTGAACAAACTATTTTAAACATGAATATTACATGTTGTAATTGTTGGTAACTGTTGCTTTCAATGATTATCTTAAGTATTGAAAACCTTTTACCTTTACTGCACCACTGTCGCCTGTTGTCTGTGGGTCTATGCTTTCACTTTTATCTTCATTAACTAAACAGCTGCTCTGCTGGGTCGCAAACAGATGACTAAAGGTTTGCTTTGGCTTGTTATCATCTGCTCTGTGAAGCTCTGTGTGACATTTCTGCAGCATCAGGTTGAATGTGAGCAGGCAGTACAGCTTAGTTTATTCTGCTGCTTCCATCAGCACTCACTTCATCAATACACACTGGTAGCATGGTTCCATTTCAGCCATGCATGCCAAAATGTGGCCTCCACCATGTTACACAGAGGTTGTGGTATGCCTACAGGCTGTTCTGTCAGGTCAGAATCTGAAGTCAATTGTTGAGCCTTGTCTGGCAAGTCAGAAGTGAATTCAGGACTAGAATCTTATTGGGAACAAAAAGACAAAAAAAAAATGGAGAAGAGAAGAGTTTGTTGCCAAGTTGTTTGTCAAACAGCTACAGCCCAACAAAGGAGAGTTGAAGCTCCACTGGGGTCTTTGCCTTAAGCACATGCAGGTCAAAGGTCAACAGAGACGGACATGGGCGAACACAGACAAAACCTCTACCTAGGGGCTCACCTGGCTCCACCCTCTATTGTTGTGTAATCCTTCACTTCTATTGGTTGTGTGTAACTTTAATTTTGTGCGTCCATGATTTCTCAATTTATTTCGAAATCTTTAAAAAAATGACAGTTCAATGTGCTCCTTGTTCAATATGTGAATATACATAATTGCTTGGTTTCTTTGCGAAAGATCAAACTTGAATTATGTAATTGTTCAGACTCCCAGTGAAACTAAAAACCACCAGAATTTACCAGATGTATCAATTTAGATTTGATCATTAACTACAGGACGTATCAACCAACCATCCTGACATATAATAATGAACATCCCAACTATTGCATGACCTCCTCTGAGCTGTGTTCATTAAGAAAGCAGTAATTAGTTACTAATTACTGATTACTTCTTCAAGAAAGTAATCCCATTACTTTAATGATTACTTGTTTTGAAAAGTAATTAGTTACTTATTACTTAGTTACTTTAAAAAAAAATGATACACAACCTGATTACGTAATAAAGTAATAGATCTTTCAGCCCAACTCTTTTTTTTTTGCATAATCCATCATATAAAATGCAATCAAATGAAAAAGTCTCTTTTTAAAACTTGTTTTATGAGTTTTTATATTTTAACTTGCACATTGGATCAAGCAAAAATTTAAATATATTCAACAGTCGGTGCTCACTCAGATTTTAAGTTTTATTTTTCGCTGTAGGAAGAAGTTTTATTTCTACACAGAATGAACAGCAGATGCTAATGTTTTTTTCACTTTTCACAGACTAAAACTCAAAGTAATATGAGTACTTCCACGCTTTTATCACTACACGGTCGTACTCTCTCCAACACTCCATATTATCCATTGTTGATCTAGACACTGTTGCTGCCACAGACGTCACACGCTCGTACGTCATTGTCATGAGACACTCTCAAACAAAATCACGGTTTAGTAATGCAGTAACACAGCGTGCCTATGGGAAAGTAACAGTAATAAAATTTCATTTTTGGGGTTTACAATAGCAATCCCTTACATTACACATTGAAAAAAGTAATTAGATTACAGCAACAGGTTACTTGTGAAAACGCCTTGTTCTAGTACCATTAATGCTAGAGCTCATATTCTGCTTCTGTAATAAATTTTACTAAATCAAGTTCTGTTTAATCAGATAGCATAAAACTAAAACACATAAACCTGGTGTAGATATAGTTATTGTGCCATGTTTCTTACCTGTACCTGTAGAGCACAGGTGTTGAACTGGCTGAGGTGGGGGAGGGGTATGGCTCTATATGCATGCTTTATGTTGTAGTAAACATGATCTACAGCAGGGGTCTCAAGGTCCAGGCCTCGAGGGCCGGTGTCCTGCAGGTTTTAGACCATCACAGCTGATTTAAATGGCTAAACGACCTCCTCAACATGTCTTGTAGTTCTCCAGAGGCCTGGTGATGACCTAATCATTAGATTCAGGTGTGCTGACCCAGGGTGAGATCTAAAACCTGCAGGACACTGGCGCTCGAGGCCTGGAGTTCGACACCACTGCTGTAGAGTATATTTATTCATATATTTGTACATAAGGTGTTGTAGAATACAGTTTATAAAAGTCCTGAGCCATCCCTCACATCTTTTTATCTTGCTGAAAAAATGAAAAATAGGTGCAGGGATGTACTGAAACATGCAAACCTCCAGGGGTGTAATGTATATGAGGCAAAAACAGAGCTATGCATCATTCTAACAAGCTTTTTAAGGTCAGTATTGGCTTCATATCACCTTCATTCTCTTGGGCAGCTTCCTTCTATCTTTAACTACTCTTCCATAGTTCTCCAGGTTACTTGAAAGACATTTGCAACTCTTCTTTGGATGTTTCTACTGTTTCTTCCTTTTGTACCTCTATCAAGATGATCCCACACTGCCTTGATAATATTGAGGTCTGGGCTGTAGTGGGACCGGTCCATGACAGATAGTGTTACAAATATTATGCTTTTACTGTACTGGTGGTGTGTTTGGAAACATAGTCATAAAGCTGCTGCCAATCAAATGTTGCTGCTGTCTCATAAAAGATTGTTTCTGGTTCATCTCTTCAGTGAGGAGCCTTTTTCATGTATTGATTATTCAGAGTTTAGTAGCTTAACAAGCCAAAAAACAAAAAACAGCAACAACAAAAAACACACATTTGTCTGACAATGATCAGGTACTACAATGAGTGAAAATGAGTGAAAAAGTAGCCAATCTGTGAAAGACCTGGAGAACGGTTGCTAAAGAGCACTTCAAAATGAACAGAAATCCAGCGTCCTTAGAACCATCTTTAAAGAAATGTGGCTGCTTTTGTTTTGCACACTGCTGTACAGTATGTTCTGTATGGGATAAAAAAAGATATCAAAGTGCATTTCTATATATTTTGACACTAAATGTTAGCTTGCAACACACTGGAAAACCAATTTCAGGGTGTAACCACCCCTTACTCTATGTCAGCTGGGATGGGCTAAGACCGCTGTCAGGGAGAACACAGAGAACAGAGTGAATGATAAGAAAACAAACAGTGAAGTGAAACGTTTCATACACACAGGGGCACTGAAAGGATCGGGGAATAATAATAATATACCTGAACTAAATAAGGGTAATAAGACAAAAGAACTAAAACTAGACACAATATACAAGAGAAAAATTATACCAAAATAAAACAGGAAGTGAAGAGCAGCAACTAACTAGCCACGAAACACAGACAGAACTAAGCTAATCAGAGAAGGAAAAGACCAAGGGAATATGCAAAGTTGAGAAATGAAACGATAAGCAATGTAAGAAGTGTGGAAATATTTAACAATTAACAGAACTGGAAAGCCAAAAACACAAAGACTAAGGGCCAATGACATGTGGAGCTATAATCCCTACGCCCATCTGCAGTTTACGTCTGAGGTTGTGGACATTCCCCTCTCGAGTTAGCAAAGGTTAAAACTTGCGTATGACTATTACATATTTTAAAGGTTCTTGCAGGTTCTTAAAACTAATGGATCCCTGGGACCTAATCCCTTCCTGGCCCCTAAATTAATAACCTTTAAAAGCATGAAGATGCAATACAGGGGCCTTCAGTTGCTGGATGTGACAATGCTCAGTTGCTGGTTTATGTACGGAGTTCTGTGAAGACCTATTGGGTGTAACATAAATTTAGACAGTACAAGAGGCGAGCACATCTATCTGCCAATAAAGATGATGTTTGCAAAGAGGGAACATGGAGTGAAAACTACTGGTTTCTGTTACTCTTAAAGAAGTCCCTGCCATGGTAAGGGAAAAGAGAGAAAGGTTTGTGGCAAGAATGAAGGAAGATAAACCTGAGCTCATCTCCAATCATTACATTATTCAACCAACAGTTCTAGACCAGAATGCTGAAATGATGAGAATGATACATTTTCTCAGGGCGTCCTTTTCCCATCAATGTCCCATACTTGGAGAATTAATGAGGTGCATGACCCTGATGCTACACAGCTGTGTTGGATCCCTCAGCCAGGGAAAGTGTCTGAGCACTTGTGATCCATCTGATCAAATTTATTTAAATGGCTTGAGGTGAAGATCCAGGAGGACTTTTTTCAATTTTTTAAGCTAACAAAATGAATATAGTGACTTTTTATTTGATATTAGTTCATTCACACCTGAATGAGCATTCAGGTGTGATCTCACTTTCCCTAACCAGACCTCTTTAAATTATAATGAACACCTGATATAGGTCAGGTTTGGTGGTCTAAGGATCACACCTTTTCTAGATTGCTCAATGGCTTCATTGAGCAATCTCCAACTCACGTCAATGTTAGTAAATCAGAATTGCTCTGAATCCACAGGGTTGTGCAATCTGCAAACTACCATGTCACAATTTCTCTGTAAAAGAGGAATTGTGTCACAAGAGGAAGCCAGAATACGGACAGTTTGTGCATCACAGACGAGATCACGACAAAATAATACATTAAAAAAATGTGAATTGCTAGTTCAAATTTCAAAACAGAGGTTTTGACTACTCCCTGTCTAAAGAGAAAAAAAACTTTGGGCATCAAAATTAATGTGAAAAAAGAAACTGTGGATGAGAAAAAGAAGTCTGGGAGCAAATGATCCTGGTTCAGGAATACAGCTTCCTATTTAGTTTCAGTTTGGTTTGGAAAGCTATAAATGAACAAATGACCAAAAGTTAGCAATAATAATAATAATGACAATAACAACAACAATTATTGTTAGTAGTAATACCATTAGTATTTATTTCGAGGACTTATGTTATGTTTATGTTTCTACTAAGACAGCCGGACCTTTATTTTGTTCTATGCATTGTCTGAGCCACTTCTAAATTAGTATGCATGAACATGATTCACACTCAGCTGTGTTGGGAACACCTCAGTACTAAACCACAAGAGTTGTAGGCACTGCTAGAGAATGATTAAGAAAAAGGAGTGATGAATGGAGATGACAGAGCAATGCCTCTTCAGTTTATTTAGAGGTGCAGACTGTAAAGACAACCTTAAACCTGAGCTAAGTCAAAACTACTTTACAGCATGAGCAGAACCATGGATTAAAAGGTCTGGGAAAGGACAGTCTGTGAATTCACATTTTATCAATGACATCATTTTTTCCTAACCCACTATCCCCAAGCAAGGTTCTTCAAACCAAACATGGAGAAATAAACTGTGTGTATCTTATTTCAATAGTCTGGTTAAAAGAAATGTACAAATTTCACAAGTTCCAAAATGTCCAAAAAACTCCACACGCATTATAATTCAGTGTAATACAGCTTAAAGTATGCCTATACAGTCCTCAGAGACATTAAAGTAATATTTTTAAAAGCCAATGGGGAAAAAAATCCTGCTAGATATTTATGTTGATGTGGACTGAATAATGTTTTAGGAACAAGATAACGCCACATGAAAATGAGAATTATCAGCCTACACTGGGCCGAAGTCAAAGCCCAAAAGGATCTGAGGTCTGAGGTGCAACCCCATAGTGTCAGATGGGCCGAATCATAACTTTGCAGAGGTGTTCTATTAGATTTTTATTTCAGGCAAGCATGGGTGCAAGTCAATGGTATCCTTCCTTTATCATCCAGGATCTGCCTGCATGCTCTTGCCACAACAGGCTGGGCGCTTTCATGCACCAAAAGGAACCCAGGACCGACTGCACCAGATACCTAATAGCAGTCAGGATGCTGTTGCCAAGCCTGTACTTCAACGGATAAATGTGATGTTTTTTTCCACTCAAAAATGTTACTACAGAGGAGCTGTAGAGGACTGGAACCCAGAGAGGCTTGCACAATAACACATTACTGTAATCATGGAGCCAAATGGGAGAGAGTAGACTTCTGAGACAGTTCAACAGTCCTGGGACTGGTATGTACCTTGCCTCTTGTTTCTGAGCTAGGACTAATATGTCACCTCTCTAATATGTCTGCAGGAGCCCTGTCCTATGCTGAGCTGGGAACATGCATTAAGAAGTCTGGTGGGCATTATACATACATAATGGAAGCGTTCGGACCTCAGATGGCTTTTATAAGATTATGGGCTGATCTCATTGCTATAAGGTAATGCTTTTTGTCTTCAATTAAGTTTGAACTTTTAACTCTACAAATCATTGTTTTATGTCACAATGTATTATATTAAAGATGTTGCTTGTGGTGGTAAGAGTCATTGTTTCCAGCAGCAGGCATCTATTTTGTGTGTAACACTTCTCATAAAGTCTTAGTACATCGCCAACTCGGCAGCAAACAGAGAGAAAGATGCAGTCAGTGACAGGTCAGTAGTTGGTGGAAAGCAAAAACAAAGCTAAACAAGAGCAAATATTGGATATTAACATGATTCCAAAAGGAAACTGATGTTACTGATCAAACCTGAACAGACCTTTGCAATAACATCTTTATAAGTGTTATTACTCAGCACTTTCAGTTTGATTTGCAGATCAGAGTATTGTACACAAACTGTGTAACTGCTGTAACCATGTTATTTTGTCAACTGCTGAAAGGAGAACATGTTAGAGACCATTAATGGAAATATCTTGTCAGCCAATCACATGGCAGCAACTCCATGCAAAAATGTGCTTGTGTGAATGGGTGTGATTGGGTGAATGCATTAGTTGTATAAAGCGCGTTGAGTGCTCAGAAAGAGTAGAAAAGCGCTATATAAGAACCATTCCATTATAATAATAAATAAAATAATACATTTTATTTATTAAGCATTTAAGCATGTCAACACAGACGACATGACCTGGTAAAGTTCTGCCAACGAGTCAGAAGAAAGGTGAGTTAAGTCACTTTAAATGTGACATGGTTAATCAGATAGGCTTTTTTTAAGTATTTTAGAAACTGTTGAAATTTAAAATAAATAAATATAGTGTAGTAAATCACACATCAACAATCGCCAACAGACTAATGTATTCTAATAAAATCAAAATTAATAATTCCAAATACACACAAGTGGTATAGTACTTTGTAGAAGCTACCAGGCTGTCTAAAAATCTTGAATACAGTGGTGAAGCTGGACGTCAATGTTCCACCTAATTGCATTTTGTCGACATGGCTAGAGATCACAGCGCACGTGTTTGCATGCTATGGAGACAAATTTGAATTCATGCCTGTATGTTCAGACTCAAGACATAAAGGATCATACCTTTATTTACTGGTGAAAGGATCTCTGTCACCAAGGAAGGGTAAACATGAAGGAAAGACACAATACGACTGACATCTGAACAAAATCTATAATCTCAAGCCTCATCTCATCACACTTCTAACACGCTCAAACATGCATGAATATGTTTATTTATTTCTGATATTGTCACATTTACTTATTGTCAGCACATTAAACCTTCTGTCTCTGGACAGTTGACACAAAACGATTAAGGTTTTGGTTAAGGTTAGGATTACAGACAGGGTTGGTGCTGGAATACACGGATGGAACGTGTGTTATCATACTGTTGGATTCCATCCATAAACCTGCTCGTATCACAGGGATGCAGAAGGTTACCTTTCGGGTTTCCTATGGGATGTGACAAACCGTCGGTATGTTAGGTGTTGGGAATGAGAACAGTCTGACTGACAATGAGCTAAACAACAGCTGGTTATAAACTAACGTAATACCAGCTCATGTAAGGCTCATGTAAAATCATACTTTCCTTGTGATTAAACTACTGTTGGTTAAACTACTTGAAAAAAGTAATCAGTAACTAATTACTGATTACTTCCCCAAAAACGAATCCTATTACTTTACTGATTATGTATTTTCAAAAGTAGTTACTTAGTTACTTTTAAAAACATGATTTATAACCTGAATATGTAATTAAGCAACAGAACTTTCAGCCCAATTCTACTTTTTCTACATAATCCATCATATAAAATGTAATCAAATGAAAAAAGCTTCTTTTTAAAACTTCTTTTATTAGTTTTAATCTTTTAACTTTATGCAGCAAGCAAAAAGTAAATTATGTGCAACAATCTCTGACTGGAAGAAATTTGTTTAACATTTAAACCTACTTTCTGCATATTCCAACCTAGAAAATAAAATAGTTTTTTGTGTTTACACTCACTCCTTCAAATAGATGCAAATAAAACCCAGCAGAAAATAAGTAAAATGAAAGACTCAGCGGGTCCTGTTCCTCTATTATTAATTTAAGACTAAAAGAAAATTATATGAATGAGAGGTAAAACTTGAGGGGGTAGGGACAAATAAGTAAATACTTCTGCCTACTCCTTTCCAAACAAATAATGAAATGATATTTGGAAATGATTGTTAAGGCACATGTTTGAAATAAAAAAATGAACTGAAACTGAACTGAACTGAATTATTATGGAAATTTTAACAACAACCTGCAACACACCCAGTGAGCATTTTGAAATGATTTAATAAACATATTGCAATATGGAGAGACCCACTCCAGCCAAACACCAGGGTGATCTCTGAATTGTGGCCACTGCCTTTACATCTTATATACACAGACACAGACACTCATAAACAAAGGACATTCCACAGCAGATCAATTATTAGCAAATCCTTATCTCTTCAGTCTAAGAAAGGTTCCAACCAACCGTCACCTCATCTACAACAGGATGTCCAGTGCCCTTAAGAGGAAAATGAGTCTGCTGTGAAGGTGTAATAAAACTTGGGCCCCACTTGTGATCACATTCCACATGCATGCAACTGGTGTCAAGACTGATCTTTCTATACTGAGTTAAGAAAGTGTTACTACAATTACTAAAGTGATGTTATTAAAATATATGATTAATACATGAGAAAAGAAATCTGCCACCACACTATTTTCACCTGTTTAGCAGGAGTGGGGCAGGCGGAGGGTTACTCTGGTGCAGGTGTGCCACAGCAGTCATGTCAGTGGAAGGATCCGCGAGTTTCTCATAAATTACTCAATGAGAGTTACATATTTTGAATAACTTGGATTACTTAATATATTGTCATGCTTTTTACAACTACATGAATGTACTGTGTACTGTCTACTGTGTGATTTATTACTATTACTGAAGGCTACTTCCCATACCAATACAACTAGATATTTAAATCTTAATATAAATGAGTAACAGTGGGGTGGACATTAGGTAAGGCTGCACTTTTTGCAGTCATCTCGTATAGAAAAATATTTCTGTATCAGGGGCTCAATTGTACGAAGCTTATTGGACATTATTCTGTCCGTCAGGTTATTTTTGCGGTATGTTTTCTTATAAGTTTTCTTTATGTTGTGTCATAATCATTTGTTCTGTAATTATACCTGGGTGTAATTACAGAGTGTTTTGTTTGGGTTTCCAGCAATCAGAACCAGAGAAACTGTATTAATCCCAGATGGAAATTGAGTAAAAAAAAATTAAAAAGTGGGCAGCAAGTTGTACTCAAACCAGCCTCTCTCAGCCATGTGATATATGACTACATGCTCATCTAACTGAACTAAACCTCCACCCAACTGCGTTTAATCTCCAAAATTGGAGAAGGCATAAAGAGGGGATAGCCTAACATATAGGAAACAGGAAATGACCACCATGTATTCTATTTATTTCAACAAAGTAACTATATTCTGATTACCACCCATTTAAAAGGAAACATGTACAGTATGCTTTTGTACAGTTACAGGGACTTTTTCATCACCTCCATACAAGTTGTATTTTATGTTGAACAAATTTGTTTAAGAAAAAAAAAAGACAAGGATCTATAGATGAATTTAAAAGATAGTATTATTTGTATTATTATATTATATATATTACTGCATTTGGGTGCTCTAGTTTACATTATACCACATCAAGCGAAAAATAATCACACTCAATCTCAGTCTCTTACATCACAATGCTGTTATAGCATGATATACGTCATCATAGGTACTACATCACACAATTCATTGGGGGGTGCAGATAACTCCTACGCCTCCAGTCACCTAATGTCACGAAAAAATGATGTGTACATAATCTCTTAGACTGTGTTTGGTGATGCACACCAGGGGAGCAAAGGCTGCGTGGCTGGATGTGATACTAAGTTTACTTTGTACCAGTGAGTTGAAAAAATGCTCTATTGAAGTGAATGTGTACACAGCCAAGGTGAAGCAGTACAAACAGTCTACTGGCATTTGAAGCTGCACAATCTTATGCTGCCCTCAGGCTACCAGGACTGAATGGAAACCATGGGAAATGAACAGAGAGGGAGGCAGAGAATGAAAACAAGAATGAGTGGGACAAAGAGCGATTTGCCTGGCTGCAGCGGCTCAGTGACTGCTGTGGGAAATGAAGAGGGAAATACAGATGATCCTTTGGGACTAGCCCTTATTGTTTCATTCATATTGAAGCCAAGCCCATTACTGTGCACACATGAGGATGTGATTATGGGAATGTTATATCTAGGAAGTTGCCCATCTGATATTACAAATAAACTCCCATCTGCTGTGTTATACCCGCGACAGCGGGGCTTACAAGGGCATGAGAAAGCTGGTTGGCAAATCACCATAATCTTATTTATTTCAAAAAGCTTTTAATTAGACCGCGCATTTATGATGCATTTATGATTGTGTTGTGTTTTTTGTTACCTGTCTTGTGAACTTTGTGACATCTGTCTGTGAAATGTGCCATATAGATAAAGTTTTTTTTTTACTTACTTATGATCTAACATGCGTAGGTACCATAACCAAGTGATTGTTTTTCTAAGAGGTCATGTCATGATTTTCATAAATTTCTATGAGATCATACTGGTGCCCAGGTTGGATCTTTCAGCGTCAGCTGGGTTAAAAACCATCAAACCAAGAACGTTTGATTTCTTTCTCTTGGCACCTGAAAGATAAAAACAACAAAAAAGCAAGCCACATCTCTTGGCACATAATAGTTGTCATCTAGCACATGCTTTTTTTCTCATATCCACCATTGCATTTGTTTTGGTGTCTTATTCATGTCCAGCTGCAAAGAATCAAAGTCATATTTTTGCTTTGTATTAGCTTTGACTGGTCACCACCAGCTCCTTTTAAGTGCTAGGTCTTGAACCATGTCTTTCTTCTGAGTACTGTTCTGTCTAGTGCACACTGGATTTAAAATGGCCTATTGGTCTTTTTTACCGTAATGACTGGATTGGACTGCCTAGTGTGAAGATGGAGAAAATGAAACAAAGCTCTTGCTGAATGTGACTAAAAACTCAGTGAGGCTAGAGAGATAAGTGGTCATCTTTTTGGGCATTTGACTGTTACCTGTGGTTATATGAATTAATGTTAATATAAAAACTGACATGTTTGGTTGCATCTTGCAGGCCTGCAGGGATGGCAGTCATTTCTCTGGCCTTTGGTCAGTACATCCTGGAACCTCTGTTCATGCCATGCGGTATCCCACCCCTGGCTGTCAAACTGGCCACAGCCATTGGCATAAGTATATACCCTTCCTACTGTAATAAGGACTGTAATAATATCCCCAGTTGTTATCTCTCTGAATTGTTGTGAAATGTGCTGTAAATAACAGAAGACAGAAGTGTGCATGATACAGGAATGTGACTGCTGATAGAGCCAGAGGAGGAAGAGGGTGGTGACAAAAAGACCCAGGAATATCCTTACCTTATCAACCTTCTAAACAAAATCATAGAACACAACTTGTATAGACAATAGATGTACAGCAAAGATGTACAATTGAGAAAAAGATCAGTTTACAATGTTGCCTATATAATAATACAATCTCCAGTATAGTAAATTCATATAAATGATCATTTTAGAGCATTTTAAACTGGGCAACTATGATACACCCTGATAGTTGTGTGCTCATTCTATCATTATCAGCCAAATTTTCCTAAATTCAGCACTGTAAATAACTGAGTTTGAATTCTGTGAAAAGAAGGACATTTTGTTTATTTCATAAATGTTTGAACATAAAATGTAATTTCTTTTGTCAACACAACAAATTATTAATGGAATAAATAATCGCATCATGGTTTCCTACCAAAGGATTTGCTGAGCAAATTGTTTGGTCCTCCTCATTTACCTGAGAGAAACCTAGTGTTGTCAGTCTAGTCAAGAGATGTAATAGCGTGTCCTGGGTCTATCTTGAGGCCCCCTTACCCACGAGGGATGCTAGGCAGCTGGTCAAGACATTTCTGATGAAGCCAGCAGAACACTTTACCCACTAAAAGCAGAAATGACATCCTGAGGCCAGCAAAGTTGAAGCTCTTATAATTTTGCTCCAACTACAATTTATGTCCACAGAAATTCTGAACATAATCAGTGACACAGAACTGCCTTAGTGACATCCAACACCCAGTGCAAGTTGGTCCAACTTACTTCTGACAATGCGATCTTCCATGTGTATTTTTCTAGCAGCGCCCATCTGGGCCCCATGGGCTAAATGCTGACCACCAGGCGCCCCCTCCCCTGGTCTAGCTCCAGTGTGGGGCCCAGATAACCCTATAGAGGGTGACCTGGAGTGAAGTGGAAGACTGAAAAGACACCACGTCATATATTTCGTAGAAGAGTAAATTTACAGTCGATCTACAAACTCTTCAGGCAACTGGCAGCTCAACCTGCAATACACCCTGGATACAGGATTTACATGTGGATACATAAATGAAATAGTCATATAAAACATGGTTTTAACATGGTTTAACAAAAATAAATGCCCCCCCTCTCCCAAATGTGTTTTTCTAGTAAATACAAAATGTACCTAAAGGCATCTTTTTATCAAAAGTTGACAAAGCTTGTAAAAAAACACCAGAGGTGGGTGGAGCCACCAAGCTGAAGTAAATGGACTGAATGGACTGATTCTTATAGCGCTTTTCTACTCTCCTGGAGTACTCAAAGCGCTTTATACAACATGCCACATTCACCCCATACACAACCATTCACATTCATTCACACAAGCACTGTAATCTATACTTTGTGCTTTCTAACTATCATTCATACTCCGATGGATGCATCGGAGAGCAAGTGGGGGTTAGTATCTTGCCCAAGGATATTTGGCATGCAAACTGGGGGAGTCAGGGATCGAACCACCAACCTTCCGATTAGCAGCCTATTCGGCTTGGTTAGCATGTGGGACTTTGGAAGCAGCAGATAAGTATTGACAGGCCAAGCTGAATGCGACGTGGGCAGTGGCTGAAGCAAAAACTCGGGTGTGGGAGGAGTTTGGAGAGGCCATGAAAAAAGACTTTCGGACTGCCTTGAAGAGATTCTGGCAAACTGTTAGGCGACTCAGGAGGGGAAAGCAGTTTACCTGCACTGTGTATAGTGCGGATGGACCGCTGCTAAACTAGACTGAGAAAATTGTTGGGCAGTGGAAGGAATACTTTGAGGACCTCCTTAATCCCACTGGCACATCTTCTGTGGAGGAAGCAGAGTCTGGGGACGTAGGGGATGACCCGCCAATCTCTGGGGGCGAGGTCACTGAGGCAGTTAAACAACTCTTTGGTGGCAGAGCCCTTGGGGTGAATGAGGTCCGCCCTGTGTTCCTGAAGGGTCTGGATTTTGTAGGGCTGTCTTGATTGACACATCTCTGCAACATTGCATGGAGATCAGGGGCAATACCCCTGGACTGGCAGACCAGGGTGGTGGTCCCCATCTTTAAGAAAGGGGACCGGAGGGTGTGTTCCAACTACAGGGGAATCACACTCCTCAGCCTCCCTGGGAAAGTCTATGCCAGGGGGCTAGAGAGGAGAGTTCGTCTGTTAGTCGAACCTCAGATACAGGAGGAACAATGCGGTTTTCGTCCTGGTCGTGGAACACTGGACCAGCTCTTTATCCTCTCGAGGATACTC
>VUQR01031117.1:0-10407 GCA_015108515.1 Hemichromis elongatus
CACAGATGACTGCAGATCTACTCAGCCCAACTGTCACCTGGTGAAATATGCTGACGACACAGTTCTCCTGTCTCTGCTGTCAGGCCCCTCACTACACCACGGACCCGCTCTTCAGGAGTTTGTAGAGTGGTGTGATGGCTCCAAACTGGAACTGAATGTAAGCAAAACCAAAGAGATGGCGGTGACCTTCTCCAGTAGGCAGAGGGATCTGGCTGCTTCAGTAACCACCATCATCCACGGGAAGCCAGTGGAGGTAGTTGAGGGGTACAAATATCTGGGAACCATCTTTGACAACCTCCTGAAATTCTCTGCCAACACAGAGGAGATTCTCAGGAGGTGTCACCAACAACTGTACCTCCTTAGGAGACTCAACTCCTTTGGAGTCAGTGCAACCATCATGATGACTTTTTACTGTGCCTTCCTGGAAAGCATCATGACCTTCTCCATCACCTGCTGGTTTTACTCCCTCAGCCTTCAGAACAGGAACAGACTGCAGCACACTGCATCAGTGCTCTACAATCATTGGCCTGCCTGTTAGAACACTCGCAGGTTTTCAGCCAACAGGCCCTCAGACAGGCAGTGGGGTCAGGGTTTTCGCCCCTGCCATAGCACAGAAACGGCACTTTTAAAAATAACCAATGAAGTCGTTCACTGGAGAGGGTCTGAAACCTTCATCGTTATTTGCTCTTCTTCAGGTCGTGTTCATTTAGTAATCCTTATCACTATTACCGTGGCCGTGATCAGATCCACCATGGGCAGCTGTTGTGGACAAATGACAAAGACTCCAGGTTTTAGCAGCTGGCAGTCCAGGTGCAGGTGTTTGTTCAGCAGCCTTAAAGGTTTTACCTCTCACCTATTTAACTGAACTAATAAATAACACTTTCATTTTTATTACTACTGAATCGTGAATCCAGGAAAATCCAATAAGGCTATAGATTTCCTCGCTTGTGATCTAAACAGATTTACAGGCACATTTATATAAGTGATGATGAGGACTTCATCTAGACCTAGGGCTGTGCCTTATGACAAAATATATAGAAATGAAAACATCTATAGTTTCAAATTATACGCTTTCGTTTGTTAATTGTATGAAAAGTGTGACACGGACCAGAAAACTCTACTATGCAAATTATGGCACAAACCAAACCGGTCCCCAGCACAGACTCAAACACGACAAACGTCTTCTACCACCGACGCAACAATCACGTGAAACAGTACGGAGAGAGTTTACGGATGAGAAGTAAAAAAGAGCTGTCAGGTGCTGAAAACCTTAGACTCAAACGTTAGAGCAGGCGTCTCCCAGCAGTACGCCGTGTAGTAAAACTTGTGTCTAAAAATGTAGTTTCATGCATCTGCATCGGTCAAAACATCGGCCTGATATTCATAGAGTTTAAAGCAAAAAGCACTTCGTAATCGGGAGGAGAAATGTCGTATATCAGGAGATTTTGGTCATATCGCACAGCCCTATCTAGACCTCAGCACAAACACAGCATCAGTGACAATGATGCTGCCGTAGTTTGTCTACACACTCACACACAGCAGATCCAACACAGCCAGAGGAAAACGCTGCGGGGCTCTAAAGGCTGAACCAGCAGCTGCTCATCGCTCAGGCCAACAGGCTCAGTCTGTTCAAGATCGTCAAACAAGTTCAGCAACAGACCAACACCTTCCAAGACTTCATCAGGGTTTGATAGGCAGGGTTAAACAGCACTCCGGCTCACACTCACATGAGATTCATGCCGACACATGAATCTCTGAGCCCCTAGAGGGCACCAAAGATCAATAAGACAGATGCCCGTACACATGAAAACAATAACCTTCAACAATGTTGTTCAAAGTTATACAAGACATACGAAACAATCTGTGAAACGGACAAAAAGGTCATGCTCTAAATCCATCCATTGTCTTTTTCAAAACACAATTCAGACATTAAAATTCTGCATGTGCACAAGAGTGGTGTCAAACTTTGATCCTATATAATAAAAAATAAATAAAAAACAGACCTTAATAGTATAAAGTAGGATAATTTACTAGAGTCACAAACTGTGTAGAGCAACAGGGCGTATAAAACTGTAGAGTAGCCGTCCTCACTGTCTGGTGACCCAGCACTTTCAGTTTTAGTTCATTTTGGATGTTCATGGTTTACATTGAAGTTCATTCGTGTATTAGTTTCCCCATGTGTTGGTGGTAAGTCTCCCTGTCCTTCTGTCTTTCATGTCTGTGTGTCTTTTGTTGTCAAGTTCATGTTGTCATTTATGCGATTCATTATGTTTCCTGTTTTATTTTGAAAGAGGTCCTGTGTTCATCGTGTGTAGTTTTACATTTTTACTGTGAGATCGTTATGTTCATGTGTGTCAGCTGTTGCCCCATCTCCTGATCCCCTCATGTGTCAGTCTTCCTGTGTTCGCTGTCGCGTCCGTCCTCAGAGCCCTGTGAGTCTCCCTGGGTCTCCTTGTGCATGAATAAAACTTTGTTTTTGAGTTTACTTCGTCTCTACGAGTTTGCGTTTGGGTCCTTTCCTGCCTACACACCGCCGCTTTGTGACACTCCCTCCATCCTGGTGGTTTAGTGTCTTGTAAGTTTTTTCACACACTTCGGGTGTTATCAGTAACACTACTGCTAATATCGCCCACTGAATGGACTGATAACATCTCAAGCGGGTGGGTCTCTCCCCAAGATTACTTGTAAAGATCTGGGGTCCCATGTCAGGCTTGGTAACAGCGAACCACCAAAGGCTAATGGTCACACGTTCCCCGAGTCTGACCCTCAACCTCCAACACTGAAATGTGTTTGGGGGCAGCTTAGACAGCTTTTACTGTTTGTTTCATCCTGCCCATGTGATCAGGGAACAAGAAGAATCTGATTTTAGTATGGCACATAAATATGAAGAGGTTTATCTGCAGCTATTCTATTAAAACACAGATAGAAAAGAGAATTGATTTAACCCTTTCACACATAGTGGTCACTGCAGTGGACAGCTATTCAAAGGCTGCTTTCTCGTATTTGTGTCAGTGCTGATGGTCTACTTGCACATAAAGCACTACATTGGATGCTGATGTGTCACGCCATACACATCAGTTGTCTACCTAATTGTACATGTAATAAACTCTTTGACAAGTACGTGCTTAAAAGAATGAAGTTCAAAAATCTTTTTTTCATACCTAAAGATGAATAAAACAAAGAAATCCTGATTGAGGTTGTCATAGTTCATGCCTGAAAGGCTTAAAACAACCAGGTTTTAGACCAGAGGTCGAGTCTACGGTAGCACAAAGTCCACCGTGACTGTAGAAAGGTTGATTCTGTTTGTCTGGACGTTTCAGTGGAGAAACGTTTCGTCATCATCCAGGTGACGTCTTCAGTCTCAGCTGACTGCAGGTTTACAACCTTATAAACAGGACATTTGCACAATGACTGAAACCAGCACCAGTGAAGGACCAATGGGCTGTGAGGTCAGATCCTTCATCATGAATATGCAAATTCTCATGACCATTGGTCCACAACCACTGATCAATAACCACGAGTCCCATTCACAGAGAGTTGGGGAATGGCTGCAATCACAGCATTGTAAGATGGTGACAGATGTACCCTTAGGCTCCTCCTCCATTCAGAGATGGTCTTTCCCTTTTCATGTAAATGGCCTCTTTGGCTCCGCCCTCAAACCAGCGTTCCTCCCTGTCCAGGATGTGTACATCCTCATCATTGAGACAGTGTCCACTGGCCTGTAGGTGTAGATAGACTGCAGAGTCCTGGCCTGACCAGGTGGCTCTGCTGTGTTGGTCCATCCTTACGATAGAAATAGTAATTAGTTAGATTACTCATTACTCTGTTACCTCTGTCGGCTGTTACATGCCGTTCCTTATATCGTTGTTGACTAGCAGTAAAGCAGTGCCTGCACTTGGGTCCTTCCTTCACTGTTTGGCACGTCTGCCACTTCAGCCGTGACAGTTTCTGGTTCTTTCTGACAGCAGTGGCACCGGTGCTGTTATAGTACCATGTAGAAACTCCAGGACTTTAATCCTATTCATGTTAGCTTATCTAATAATGTTTTTGATTTTGTGATACAACTTGTCATATTTGATCAGTTCCAGGTGAAGTTGAACTAAAATAGCATGATTATTTTTATAAACATGCTATTTTAGAGAGTGCTTTTTAAAAAAAAAAAAGTATTTCCACATACTTCTATGTACGTGCCCTTCGTACTCTTCGATTGTTGTTTTTGATTAGCGTGTGGTCAGATATGAGACTATACAGGACACCTGGCTAGTGTAACTAGCCAGTACTCTGAATACTTTCTCATGTATCTGTAACGAAACACAGATCGGGACTCACTGTGATGTAAGAATGACAGTTGAAATCTTCAGGCTTTGATTGTAAATTTCTTTCGTAGATATTCACATTCAATGATTTCCATGGATCCCCGGCAGATGGTAGAACTGTATCTATGATGCTAACATTTGCTAACATACGATGCTACTATGTCTTTGATAGTCACACCCCTTTGGGGCAGTTAACAGACACCATTGGTCCTCTCACCAGCCATCTGTGTCACATGGTAAGAAACCGAGTGTTTCTGGACAGCTCTATTGTTTCAGAGAAGCAAGTGTCCTCAGTGGCAAAAAAACAGCTTTCAGCAGTTCCATTTGATATTAAAGGCGAAGGCCTATCTTCCTTTAAAAGTACGTGAAACACTTATTCATCTATAATAAATTGTTAGGGTACCTGGGTGGTTGACCCAGTATTTTCAGTTTTGTAACTTTTAGGTGTTCTCATTTTGGTTTATCACTGTGAAGGTTTTGGTTTCCGTTCTGCATTCCTCTCTTCTCTTTCTCTTTCTCTTGCTGTGGGATTTTGTGGTTCTTCGGTTGCTTCCATCCTCCCTCTGCCCTGGTCTCACGTCTCTGTCCCCTCTGTTGCAGTGTCTGCTTGTGAGTCTGTCTGTAAATTCAGTCTGTGTTTCCTGCTTTACTTTGAAGGTCCATGTCTTATGTTAATGTGTCTGGTTTTGCTTCCTTTGCCTCGTTGGCCCTGATTTGTCGCAGCCGTGTTTCCCTCCTGTTACCCATTCCCTGATTGCTCCCTCGGTCTATTTAAGCCTTGTGTTTCTCTGTGTCAGTGTTGTGGTCTACTATGATCCCATGCTGTGTGTTCTGGCCTTCTGCCTGCCAGTTTAGGTTGTTTCCCAATTTAGCCAGTTTCTGGTCATTTAGTAATAAATGTTTGAAGTCTGCACTTTTGGGTCCTCCATTTTGTCACTGCTACCTGCACACAGCCCTCACCTGACATTGATCACCTCTAGCCTGGACTCCATGAACTGCCTGGGCCTCCAACAGTCTTCTCTCTACAGTCTGCAGTTGGTTCAAGATGCTGCTGCACGCCTTCTAACAGAGCTCTAAGGTCATCTTGCGAGATGCTCCTAGAGCGGCCTAGATCCCTGCTGAAGTCCAGAGTTGATCGAACATCTGGACTCTGGAACAACCTCCTTGCCTTTATTTGCACTTGTAAGTCTATTCATTCCTTTAAATCACGTCTTAAAACTCACTATTTACTTTGGCTTTTGATCACATTAGTTTAGCCATCATCAGGCCTGTTTGTCTGTCACCTTTGATGTTTGTTGCTTGTTTGTTAACTTTTTCCTGTTTCCCGTTCTGCTGATTGTTAAGCGCTTTGATCATTCCTGTTGTTTTAAAATGTGCGATATAAATAAACAAACCTTAACATTTCACAGTGCTCATGTGTTCATTTCAAGCAGAATTTATTTATTTATTTCATACAACAGGTAAAAAGTGATTGTACTGTCAGTCGAGAGGACCGAGCGCTCAGACGTGTGCGTTTGTCTTATCCCTGCACAGGTGCTATGGAGGACCCACAACTCAGCGGTAAACTCACAGTGGCATTAAAGGACTATTCTGTTCTATTGTGTTGTATCAGAAACGGCACATGGTGTTTCATATTTAGTGCTGATCACTGGTGACGTGTGATGGGAGCTTTCCGCTGCAGCACAAACGTCCTGCAGCTGGAAGCAGAATCAGTCATTCGAGTATTTCGGGGTAACAGCTGCCTCGGCCTGGGCTCAGTGTCGCTCTGACTCTGCAGCTTGCTTCAGTTTCAGCATCACTCGCCCCGCGCTCGCTGGCACCGAGCGACTCCTCGAAGCTGAAGTGGAAAGCGAAACACTCGCCGAGGACTCATTTCTCCACAGAGGAGCTCCCTCCGCGCTTCCTTCCTTCTTTCTTTTCTGTCTAAATGTGACTGAAGCTGCACTTCCTGCCTCTCCGCTGCTCTCTCCTCTTCTCTGTAAACTTAAACTGAAGCGTTAAACCGCTTCCTGTGACGACACTCACAGGTTTTACTTTGATTCATAGACGCAAACACAAGGATGAGGAGGTCTGTCCATAAACGCTTACTGAGAAACTACAAGAGAGATCATTGTTTCCATGTGAGTCAAAGGGAACGAGCAGCAGGAAGTCAAAGTGTTTGTTTGTTTGTTTCATGAAAAACGACAAACTGAAGTCAGTCCTGTATGACAAACACGGCTCATCACAGAGCAGTCGCATCAAACAGCACATCTGTGAAACACATCTGTGATTCAAACTCAGCAAATAAACAAACCAAAGCATCCATCCAACCTCTGATCTGGATCCTTACTGTGGACTTTCAAATGATCATTTATACAAAGGGCCAAACTCAGACGTCCACGTGCTTTTGTACTTAATGAGGAGTCGGCGTCCCATCGTCCAATCAGAATCAGGCGATGGCATTGCACTTTGTCATTGAGTTTATAACTGACACTCTCTCTCTCACACACACACACTCACACACACACTCACACACACACTCTCACACACACTCTCTCTCACACACACACACACACACACACACACACACACACACACACACACACACACACACACACACACACACACACTGATCATTGATTTTATCTCTGATATTTAAACCATTTGGGTTCCCTTGTTGATTTACATCATCATTTAACCCCAGGGATCCCAGGGGTTAATGCTGTGTAGTTTCAGACTTTATTGTTGAGCATGATTATTGGTGCAGTTATACTGTTGCACGCTGCTGTTACACTTTATTTCAAAATCAAATAAACTAATCAAGCAGCTGACATATTTACAGTTTGTGAGTATCTAACAAATCTAACAGGCTTTGCTTCTGTTTCTCCTTCAAAAAGGTTTTATTTATGTCGTTTTCCAAGTTTACAAAATTGTTTTATTAATTTTCTCTATTTTCAAAACTTTAAATGTTTTTTGAATGTAGTAAAAAAAAACTTGACATCAAGTTGAAGTTTTAGTGAACAGTAATTGTTTTGTGTTAACGTCACATCGGAACTTTTGATTCTTCTGCCCATTTAAAACTTGTTGCTTTGACGCTGCACTCTGAAATGTTACTGAAGTAATGTGATTACTTTTGAAAGTACACTTGTATTTGAGACACAGAGCACGTCACTAAATTATTTTCATTAAACTGCCGGCACATGTAGCTGACGTCAGCTGTCCATAAACTTTTGACCTTCGATGTTTCCATGTATTTTGTGTATCTGTGCTGTTGCTGGATTTATGACCATGCTGAGTCAGCAGTGGCAAAGCGAAGGCTCGCGCCACCTCACACCCTGAGGGGGTGGCCAGGACGCCGTGGGGCCTGAGGTTGGGAAATTTTTACAAGTTGTTCAAAATTCTTTCATTCATCAGAGTTTCATTTTCTGCTTTCCAGGATGAAGCTCTATTTAAACCACAACATGACACAGACTCTCATCAGAACCACAACAACCAGCAGAGGAAGAACCAGATCAGCGCAGCCCTGCGACACCTGCGACACCTCGGAGCCTGCAGCAGCCTCGCCCGCGGTGAGTGTCTCTCCTCACAGCACTGAAGCAGTTTGAGATCAGCTGTAGACTTTATTTCAAACCTGAGGTCCTTATTGATCTTCTATTGCTCAGTCAGCTGTTGAACTTTCAAATCTTTGATGGTTTATGTCTATTAGAGCTTCATTTGTAATTTGATGAATGAAGTCTGCAGTTTGGAAAAACTTCAGCTTGTTTTTTGAACCGTGTGAAACAGAAACGTGAAACATTGTTCAGAGTCAGTGTGACTTCTTCCAAACAAACCTGATCCTTCCAAAACTACCAAGAAAAACTCATGAATGCAAATTTATAATGAGTTCGTTCCTAATGTCTTAGAAGGTTGAAAAGAGGGTTTTGAGGGTTTTGATGACGTGTTAGTGTTGCGCCCTGGCTGCCTGCGAGCTCTGTGCTGGTGAATAACGTTGCATTGTGAACCGTCGGGCTTCGGGTCCCTCTGTGCTGATGATTAGCAGTGAGGCGCTAACGAAGGCGCTTTAAGTTTCATTTCAGGGCCAAAGCTTCAGATAAGTGACTCACTGACTTTCAGGACTTTTCTTCTTCATTAGAGTCAGAACGTGAATTTTCCACTCATGATGAACGTCAGCTGACGGTTGGCGCTCGCTCGGGTCTCGTAGCTCTGACGAATAATTCCACCACCGCTCCGAGGCGTGGCGGGAAAACCTGCTGACTGGAAAGAGTGTCGCGTTTTTACATCTGATAGGAGCTGAGCGAGCGCCACGTCACCTCGGCGCACCACAAATACCGCTCGCTCGAAGCGCCCGGTATCAGTCCGGCCGATCGCTCACAGGTCAGAGTTCAGCTTTGGTGACTGTAGCTACCTTTACCTCTGTCAGAGCTGTGATGTCACGTCCTGTTTCAGACTTTCTGTTTGGGATGTTTTATGGATCTGACCTGAGATGTGACCATTAATATGCGGACATGTCTAACTTCTCACTGATGCTGTTTTTTTCATAAATACCTGTCAATGAGCTTTACACCTGAATCTGAACACTCCTCTAGTGACTCACCTGGCAGTAGAGGGTCCAGGTGAGTCACACAGGTAGATTTCATTGGCTGACTGGTGCTGACATCCGGCCCATTTGGTTCTCTCTGTTGCAGGTTACCTGTTCTCACCTGAGACTGCCGGCTCACACAGCACACACCTCAGACCAGACAAGGACCTGCCCAGCTCTCATGGCGCCCTCCATCGTCCTCCTCGTTCTTCTCCCGCTCTTTGGTCTCCAAATGATGCTGGTTGCCAAGCCAACACCACGGTGCCGTCCTCTGACAAGAAACATGGTTAATGAATGCCACCATCTACTCAAAGGCCTGGTAGGAACGGAAACACACTGTTCATGTTGTTGTTTAATTATCACGTTGTACAGCACTTTGGTCAACTCTTTGTTGTTATTAAATGTGCTTTAAAATAAATGAAACTAATGAATTAGTTCATAAAGATTTACTGATTCCTGTTTGTGCTGTAGGGGGCGACATTTCCTCTCCACTGCCTGCCGGTCAACAACAATATCTCCTTGCCAGACTCTACCCTCCCCCCAAATGCAGCCGATGGATCTCAGGTAAACTTCCCCGTGGTCTCTCAGCTGTCACAGAGCTTTGTTTCCTAAGTCTGAGTATGAACTGATTTCTGAACGGTCCCCTGCAGTGTCCCCGAGTGCTGTGGGTCATCTACAAGTCACTCGAAGGCATGATGCTGACGTACGAGCAACACGCGTTACCTGTGGGACATGGCGGAGTGAACTGGGACGAGGAAAAACTCGACAAATTCTTCAGCCTGCAGGACCATCTGCAGGAGGTGGGCCACTGTGTGAGTACCAGAGCCCATCTCAGTACAATCCATCTGAGTCATTGTGTAATCGCTGTCCGGGTAGTTTCTGTAAACTGCTCTGAGGTGCTATGGTCCCTGTAGAACCAGCCCGTATAGAAGCTGTCCCTGTAGGACCAGATGTGATGGTTCTAAATGCTCGTACGTGTCTCCACAGCTGCCCCCCGACGTGGAAGCATCAGGTCTTCTGTCATCGTACTTCAGTAACGTCACAGCAGTCATGGAGCAGCAGGTAAAACCTGATCTCTGCAGTCTGATTCATAAAACTTTATTTAAAGTCATGAGTAATAAATATATTTTTATTAAATCAATTCAATATCAAATGAATGATATAAAATGATTAAATGAATAAAATATTGTATTAAAGCTTCTTCTTAATAAATGACAAGTGTCTGTCACTGTGTGTGGACCAATGAGAGCTGAGTGGGCGTATCTTGTCGTGTCTCACAGGACAGAGCTGCATGTGGTTGGGAGGCTCTGAGGAGAGATGTGATCTGGGTCCTAAAATCCAGCCTGCAGACGCACAGGTCCTGCTTCAACTGGAGCCACGCCCAATTAAAACATCCTTAGCCACGCCCACCAAGGAGTACTGAAAATCATATATTTTATTTATACCTTAATTTATTTATATGTATTTATTATTATTATTGTTTTGTAATTTTTAAATTCATTTTTTACTTTTTCAAATGTTTCCTTTCATCAG
>VUQR01031118.1:0-34537 GCA_015108515.1 Hemichromis elongatus
ATATTAATAACTAGCATTGCATGTCTTACCTCTATATGTTTCTTCAAATTTGAAGGGGAGTTTTTAAACGTCAACAGTTCTTTGCGTTGAGGTAGGCACTTGGCACATTGGGTGTCTCTCAGAATCAGAGCTGCAGGGCACAGGCGCTTGTGTTGTTTCAAAACGCGCGCTCACTATCTTCGGCGTGAGTACTTTGACCAATCAGATCTCCGATCTGTTTAAACGTGCCAGCAACGCCAAAACGTCAGTCGACCAAAATGTTTTTATGCAAGATTCGGTAGAATGTAACGACACGCATTTTAATAATGTAGTGGAGTAAAAGTACAGATAATTGCTGAAAAATCTACTTGAGTAAAAGTATGCATTATTTTTTTTACTTAAGTAAAGTATAGATACGTGAAAAATTTACTTAAGTACAGTAATGAAGTACAAATACTTTGTTACATTCCACCACAAATCAGTAATCGGATGTCTGAGCCTGAGTACGACACAGTCTCATCAGTTAAAACACACCCTTACGGTGGGAGTTTTCTAAGTTAAAGGTAGTTAGCTTAGTAAAAACCATACAACCATCGACTGGATGCGTTGATAGAAATATATACCAAATTGTCCTTTTAATCTTTCAGTTTTGCAGAGGATCTATAATGTAGTGCATCAGGAAAATCTGCTCAATCAAAAAAATGTAGGGCTACCTGTCCCTACGTGAACACGGGAGCAGGTGAAAGTTGCTCTAATCTGCCTTTCATTGTGCAAAACAAATGATTGTTTTGCACAATAATTTGACCAATGGTGTCACTGAGATGATAAGAACAGAAGTTTATATGTCTGAATTAACACTTCAGTTATATAAGCAGTAAAAAGCTCAATACCATCATTTTGATTTAAGTCTGAGCAGCACATCGAGCAGCACTTCCAACATGAGGAAATGGACTACATGTGGGATTGAACTACTCACCTGCTACTATTGCTCTTTTCCGGCAGAACATCACACACAGTCCCCGAGCCCACAGTAACTATGTGGGTTTTGCCGCTGATGATGGCCGGTCGCAGAGCGGACTGAAATTCTGATCCGCACAGCGTCACTTCAGTCACACCACCAGCTGGGGCTATTTTAGGAAAAAACTGGGAAAAAAAATTACCACCGTAAATCAGTAGCCAATTATGTGTATGTATAATCAACGTGACTAGAGGGACTTTATGACTCATTTTGTTTAAACGTGCACGCTTATCACAGAGTTACACAGAGTGGCAGATCTACCTCTGTTATGATAGGCTCGCAAGACTTTTTGTTCCACTGTGAGCTGCACTCCTCCTGCCTTGAGCAAATTCCCGAACACCAGCCGCAATTCATGAAAGATGGAGCGTTCAAACACGTGGGGCACGTCTTATAATGAGCACATCCTGGTCCTGTAGAAGGCACCCTGAACATCTTGATCGGGGAGAGAGTAAGATGAGGGTATTATAAAAGGCATAAAAGAGAAAATTCATCAAGAGAAAAGCAGAACCTGCGCCAGGTATTACAAGTGTTACCTTATTTCCAACCACAAAGAGAAGTGAATCCTCAGAGTACACAGCTGCATTCCTCGATACAGCAGTCTCTCCCAGTGAATAGTTGGCAAAAATAATACGGTTATAGAGACTCAGAATCACCTAAACATGTGAAACAGAGAGGTAATGTCACAAGGATTCGTGGAAATCATAGCAAAAACACCTGCAGTCAGTACTTGATAATGCATTGAATCTTCAGCATACTCTCTAAGCAATCACACGTTGTTACCTGGAGTATCCTGCCATCTGACGTGCCAAAATGGCCCACCGTATGAGTCCCAATCGTGTTCACCAGAACTGAAGTAAACAAGACATTTCTCATCTCACTGTTGAAGAGATCTACTCTGTAGTACGGCTTTGACACCAGAGTGGGCTCATCAGTGCATCTGCTATCAGAGTTCTGTGGAGGCAGAAAAAACACATTCACATATGGGCAGCACAAGGAGTTTCAACTTTAGCTTATCTGCCTCTATCAGCACTGGGCTCAATCTAGAATAAATACATGAATACGTGTTTGTGTGACAGGAAGAAGGGACAGAAAAAAAATCTTAATTTTTTTCATTTATAGAGGAAGTGCTGTATTTTCCTCCAGTCATGGTAACAAGCCGTGAGCGGAAAGTCATAAAACAGCAGTGACCTCAGGTCTGTTGACTTGGTGACTGTTTCTCAGAGTAGTTTCTGTCTTCTGCTGAAACTAAACATTTGCATGGTGGGCGTGCAAAAAATGAGTTAGACTGGTTTAAAAAAAAAAAAAAAGGTCAGCATCCAGAAAAAAAAGCAGGATTTGCAAGACTGGTGAGGTAATTTATCTGACCTGCTCCAGCATGCCTAGATTTGAGTTCTCACTTCAAAGTCCAATTTTCACACAATTTTGAGCCTCTCAGCCTTTAATGCTTAAATGGAAATACAGTTCACTGTATTTAACACATCAAATTGAATAAGTAAGAATTTAGCTTCATGACTCTTTTAACAAATATTTTTTGACTGAGTGATTTTTTTCCTCTTTGCCCCTCACTTCGTTCATATTCATCCTATTTCCTACTCAAATAGAGATGAGTACAGTCCAACACTGACCCTCCCCTTGAAATTCCATCTCTTTATCAGCAGGATTTATAGCTTGTGTTTCTTGGCACACATTCCCGTAGGTGTACATGTCTGTGGGAGCTCAAAGGACACAGACTGAACTCCATAAAAGGAAAGACCACACCTTTATTTTATTTTGATGTGAGGAACCGTAACTGAACTCAAGGCGTTTCAAGAGAGGTGTGTGCGTGTTCTTTTAAAGCTGAACCTGCCTTTACCTTCCAGTACCTTTCTCTTCTGTATAGGTTTGTGTATTTGGAAGTGGGGAGGAAATATTCCACAGTGAAATCCACTAACCTGCTAGGACTAGAAGGACATGCGTGCTGCCCTAAAGCAGTTTGTGTCCTGTCAGTTATTGGTTTTAAAATGAAAGAAACTGAAACTGATTTTATACAGAGCCTTGTACCGTAAACAGCTCACGCCTTTTCATTAAGAAAGACTGAAACTTACTGAATAGTGACTGAAACAGACCAGAGTAATGGTGTGGCAACATGCAGGTCACACCACTGACTCATCCGCCCCTCCCTGTTCCCTCTCTCTCTCACACACACTCACCTTCATCAGATTTATCGCAGACATAAAGTACTATAATATTCAAGATTTATGGACTAACTTTAGTTTTACCTAGAATATACAATCCTTTATTGCTCAGGTAAATAATAATACTGTAAACCACTTTGCTCTCCTCACAAATGACTTAATTACACAATGTTTGTCTGGACAGACCACTTCCTTTAAGGACATATAGTGACATTCTGATGACACTCGAGCATAAAAAAAGAGTTACTCACTTCATGTGGGCAGTTCTCGCATGGCTGGAAGTGGCAGAGACCTCTGGATAGCTGCTCTGTACCTGACTTACAGCAGGCCTCCACACCAGCCTCAATGGCTTGGTTTATTTTGGTTAAAGGAAAGGCACAGAGGGCTGAGTTCTTCTGAGGCTGGCCGCGCTTGTTTACCTCTGCAAACACCCCGTACAAAATATCTTCTCCCTCAGCTACCCTCAGCTCATCAGCCAAGTCCTTCCCAACTTGCCCGAAATATGCCGCCTGTAATCCATTATAAACAGTGTCCTTGAATACACCTCTCCGTCTTCTCCTGCGCTTTGGCTCGTACCGACACTCCAAGATAAGCTCTCTGTACATCCACATCTCCGGATTAGATACAGACTGTCGTCCCAGACGAGTCTGAAAAGCTGAATCGCTCTTGGAGGGATTTTCCCTCTGCAAGGAAAGAAAGTAGACATATTCCTTGGTAGAGAAACTGTAGATGTAGTCAATGCTGTAAGACTCACGTAGTCCAGGAAGCACTGTCATGTTTGAGATTATTTCAAAGCCATCTTCAGTTGAAAGTGGCCTCAGCACTGATAATGACCTCCTTGGATACGTCTGTGTTATTCTGTCATTGACAGAAGCTGCAACAAAAAAGTATGATATCTGCCCAGCTTCAACTATCGTGGCCTTGGTACCAAATGGGCTGGCCACACAGTCAGGACAGCTGGTTGGAGAGTTCCTTTCTTTTGTGTATAAACATTGAGGTGCAGGACTTTCGGCGGTAATGTCAATAAAGTAACAAATCCCATTCTGAGTACTGCCACAAATGTACAAGTATGGCAATAAAGGTAAAGCAGGATCCAAAAGCAGAATCTCGTTGTCTGTATCCACTGGGTCCTCAGGTTTAACTTCTACATCGCATTCCAGACAGGTTTCACAATCAGGACTGCCTATAGGTCCAGTTTTCACCTCCCATATTTGATTCATAGAACTGTTGATCCCCACTACTGCATTCTGATGTCCAATGTAAACGTCTTGGTTATCCGGGTTCACTGCAATGTTCTGTATTGGTTTCTGGGTTTGGAAGTGGGGGAGGGAATATTTTACAGTAAAATCCACAGACCTCTGAGGTGTAGAAGGACACGTGTGCTGTCCTGAGGCAGTTTGTGATTGCATCCATATCCATACTGTCAACAAGGCAGTCAAACTGACCATCTCCACTTTGTGGTCTGCTGTGAATAAGTGCTACCTATAAGACCGTTTTCTCAAAGAAAACATTCTGGAGAACCAGCAGGAGCGCTGCAAGAAAAAGCAGAGAAGGAATGTTGAGATTTACCAGACAGGGAGCTGTACCACTGGATTCTCACATTCAGCGAGATTCTCCACTGGATACTGTAAACATTTTAGCTTATTTAATCTGAGCCACAGCTGGAGAACCGAGGAAGGAGGAAAGCATTAGCTGCTTTTTTTTTTCCTTTTTCTTTTTAAGGCTCTTATCTTCAGCTGTAAATGCCTAATTTAAAAAAGGTGGTATTACCTAATAGGCACAGTTACGGCACGTAAAACACAACAAGAATTTGCGAGGATAACGATACAATCTAAAGCGGGCAAGAAACAACATGTTGTAACATGTGGAGTAACTATGGGAGCGTTCAGCCCACCAAAACTACACAAAATATATACAGAGTAACAACGACATTACATGTGTCAAATACACAAACGTAATAGTTATTATCGGTGAAAAAAAACACTCACGGAGGCTTATATAGGACTATGTTACTGTAAATTTCATATTACTATATGACATAAATCCTAATGTAAATCGTGATACTACTACAATTAGAATCATTTGGATTGACTTGAACTATTTGGATAGGAGTCAATAACATGAACCAATAGCAAAAAGTTGTGTTAAATGCGTTAAAAAATCTTTAACGAAGTCTTTATCAATTTGAAATCCCTCACAGATACGAATGCTAGTAAGGTTGCACTCACCTGACAGCGACTGAATACCTCTATCAATAAGTTTACACTGGCCCCCATTCCTTTAAGAGATCAAGCTTTACGTCAAAAAAAACGGAAGTCACTACACCTTCACAATAAAAGCCTTCGAGGAAAGCGGTCTTGTGTCTAAAGGGTGATTTCTTATTTTATTTTATTTTAAGGTCATTAGAGCGATAGAGAGATTTACATTTTTACAACTGCATGATACTTTCTTCGGAAGATCTGGGTAAATTATAAGCCAAATTTCAATAATTAAAAAATTGTAAATTAATATCTCTAAATCCTGCCGTTGTCGTGTCATTATTATGTTACCAATCCTGCTTGCTACATAAAGGTGCATCTATCTGTCTGGACCAGTATTGATTTGGTTATTATTCTAAAACAAACGATAATTCGTGTCCTTTTGTGTTGCAAAAATGAAAATGACCCCGTTCCTTCAAACACGTCTTCTAATATGATTCAATGTTTATTTTTAAACTGTTACAGACCGGAAATGCCATCATCATCCTGACTCGCTTGACTGTGGATTTTGATATTCCCCAAGTGGGTTCTGCCCTTCGAAGCCGCGCCTGTAACGAGGAAGTATGAAGTAGTTGCGAAATTTGACCATCACAAAAAATCCTCATAATTTCCTCTCCAAGAGAGCTTTGTCATATTTCATCCTGAGACATATTTCCAGTCAGGCTTAAAATTTAGTGGATAAAAAAAAAAATCTTGACTTTTGAAAGGAGTCTGTAGCTTATATCAGCGCCTGCAGGACATTTGCCAAAAATGCATTGCTTTTAGATGAGGAACAGTTACTCCTCAGCAGCCAGGAAGTTATGGGAAGAATGTATTCTCTTCTCCAAACAGACCACTTAAAATGCATTAGTGGCATATAACACACATGGAAAAACCTCAAGTTTGTACTGTTGGATGATGGCACAATCATCATCACGGTCACCAGTGTTCCAAAAAGAAATGTTACAATGTGACTTTATACTCCAAAGTTAAACATCTACTACTGAATCCAAAGTTCAAAGTAAACATACACTGCAATGTCTCAGCTTTCACTTCCAGACGTAAAACCACACAAATCCACAAGCAACCATTATTTCTAATGAGAGTGAGAGACTAATCAAGCAATCTGCCAAAAAAAATAGTGGTAAAGTGATCATATCTGCTCCTCAGCTTACATCTGTGTAACTGAACCTTATTCATGAGACATGAGCCAAGCAGACAGACTTCGAGCACACTGCAGTTTAGATTTGGATTTGGCCCAAGAAAAAAATCTGTTTTGTAACTAAGAAAGAATGTTTCCAGATATTAACGTAAGGGTGTTTAAGTTTTTATTATTATTATTATTATTATTATTATCAAACTTTTGTATGACGTGAGAAATATTAATATTTATTAACAGTTCTTTGTGAGAAAATAAAAGTAAACCTATCATTTTGGAAGTGTAACATAAGCCAAATAACTTATTTCATTATTTATGAATTTTTTTTCATCTGTATTTTTTTACAATGTTAATTTGTTACTTTGTGTTCAAGTTATTGTTACAAACAAATTTTTTGAAACCGCACCATTTGAAATTTTGTGTTGTCTATGAATTTCATCTGTAACTTCAAAAATTTGGAAATTCTAAGAGCTTTTTTCATAAATCTCGTGTGTTCCCCGGTCACACCATAGTTACCCTATAGCCTGTTTATTTCCCTGTCTGATGATAATTATGAGTCACTTTTGTTCCATTTTACACATACAGCACTACATTTTTTTGTCTTTGACTGCAAGACTGAGATTGTAGAAAATGATGACACAGACATTGCGTAATCCTAATGTGTTTCTTTGTTTTTGTCACCATAGTAATGCTAAAATTTACATTCAGAAATATTTTTAGATACACCATTTTAAATATATTTTCGCATTTATTCTTTCTTCCTAACCAGTTACATACATTTAACTTCAGACTCCAGGATAGAAGTTATGTCCTACTTTAGCTTTATTGATTTATAAGGACATTCTGTGAGTTTCATTAAGGACTTGAATGTTTATGTCTTAAATCCTACTTTAAGGCGAACATTTGATACTCAGATTTAAGGTGTGCATGGAGAAACTAGACCTAAAGAGAAATTCACCGGAAATGAATTCATAAATAATTCACCTGTACTACCTGTACTTTTAGTGGAAAACATGATAACGTGAGAAACTTTGTTGTTACGCAACACTAAGTTGTTACAGCGGCAGAGGGACAAAGGTTACAAAGTTTCGGGTCGCCCTCTAGTGGCCGTTACAAGTGGGACCTTGCAGAGAGTGAATCGAAACTGAAATAATTTCATTAAAACTGTTGCGTTTTTTTTCTTTCTTTTTGTCACGACCAGTTTATTCAGTTCCGGGTTTTGGCTGGACGCTTGCTTCTCTAAGCTCTCTCAGATTTGCCCTCAACTGCTTTAATAAAATGTCAGAAATCCCTGAAATCGACGAAGGATTCTACTCTCGACAACTGTAAGTACCAGCAGCGGTGTAGTGCCAAAAAAGTGCACACCTGTCCAAAAGTGACAAGCGATATTTTCTAAGAAATGAACGATTGCTGGTATTTAAACTGTTGTAAATGACGTGTGACACTATGTGTTCTTCAATCTGCACAGTTATGTTCTGGGCCATGACGCGATGCACCGGATGGGCTCAGCCAAGGTCCTCATCGCAGGAATGAAAGGTCTGGGAGTAGAAATAGCCAAGAATGTGGTCCTGTCCGGAGTTAAACATGTCACTGTCCAGGACGAAGGACTGACAACATGGAGCGACCTGTCATCTCAGGTATCCAACAGGGATGCGTTTGTGCTGAGTGCATAAACACTTAAATATACAACAAACAACAAACGTTAGGAAACCTGTGTGATAAAGGATTACTAAACTGAGCTGATTGTGATCCTGATAATGGGATTTTTTTCCAAACCTTTTCTAGTGTTTGTTCAAATGTTATTAGACTTTAGGATGAAACGCTGATATTATTGCATGATTAAATAAATCCTCAATATTTCAATGTTAGGTGATCAAATGATTGTGCAAATTTAGTTTTGCTTTTCCTTTCACTACTGAGTACACCCTCCTCCTTTTTCATGCAATGGAAAACACCCAATATATATTGTGTTATTTCCTTCACTCTCTGAGCTTTGACACTACCAAAACATTCAAAACTTGCTCAGAATTACTGCAGCACAAACTCAGTTTACTGATGATGGTCATCAATTCTTTTATTTTCTTTCATTTATACAATTAAGGGTCATTGGGGGGTAAGAGGAAGAGAATGGATGGACGGGCAAACGTAATAAAGCAGGTGGACCTTGGGTTGAGATGGTTTTGTCTTTAATTTTAATTGTTCCCAACAGTTTTTCCTGAAGGAGTCTAATCTTGGTCAGAACCGGGCTACATGTTCGGTACAACAGTTGGCGGTTTTAAACCCACATGTGGTTGTGGAAGACTATACTGGACCACTAGATGAAAACCTTCTTCTGCAACATCAGGTATTTTACTATTTTTCCCAACAGTGCTGATGTCCACTAAGGTTAAAATAATAACAATAAAAAATGACTGGAACCGAGAAAATTTCTGCCCTTTATTAAATAAATATTCAAGTCATTAAGGTTATATCATAGTGCAGTAACATCAAGCAAAAAACCTTTCTAAGTAGGGGGGGTATGTTTTTACAGGTAGTGGTCCTCACTGACTCCTCATTGGAGGATCAGAAGTGTTTTGGGGAGCTGTGCCATTCACATGGAATTCAGTTCATTGTAGCAGACACCAAGGGACTCTGTGGGTAAGATAAACTCTCAAACATGTATTAAATCAAAATTAAGGAACAATCAAGAGAAAACTCTAACTCAATTGCAGTCAGCTGTTCTGTGACTTTGGGGAGAAGTTTGAGGTCTTGGACCGAGATGGAGAGATGCCTGCATCAGTGATGATGCAATCTATCTCTAAGGTAACGCTTTCCATTTTATTTTGTGCTAATGCTAAATCACAGATCCAGCCATACATTTTGAAATCGGTACTGCATATATCTCCGTGTAATGTGTATAACAGATCCTATGAGAGGAAACCTAAGTGAGTGCTTTCAAACTCTGACCATTTTAATGACTAACACAACAGTCCCTGAACCAGATTGGTGAAGAAGTGTTGCAAATAGTTTTAATAACGGGCTTAGGAGTTGACAGTTAGCATGTCTTTATTTTAGGGTAATCCTGGAGTGGTGATCTGCACCGATGACCAGAAGCATGGACTCTCAAATGGAGATAAAGTCATTTTTTCTGAAGTGCAAGGCATGACAGAACTAAACAATATGGACCCCGTGGAGATCAAAGTCCGGGGTCAGTGTTGCTTTACCAAAGATGGCAATTTCTTTCCTCAACTTTTCTTCTCATGACATTTTCAATCTTTATGATGCATTTAGAGATCTTTTCCTTTTCTTTTTTATCTGTAAGTCACCAGCGGTCATTATAGTTTTATATTTTCATCATTTTTTCAATTTAATTTGTTTAAAAATGTTTTCAGTTTTTAGTTTGATGGCTTTTATAGTGAATTTATGGATCCTTTCAAATTAATGAAAAATTCAATTCAATTCAATTTAGTTTCAGCACTTTCTGTGTTATTTTCTAAATTATTTATAATTCTGTCAAGGGAATGATATAAGAAGTTCAGAATCATATTCCAGCACAAACCCAACACTTTTGTTTTATAATCGGGTTTGTATCATTTTTCAGTTCATCTGCTTTCAATTTTTTTTTATTTCAATTCACCATAATAACCTTTGTCATTTGTCATCTCAATCATCAGGCCCGTATTCCTTCAGCATTGGTGACACTTCAGCCTTTTCTGAGTATGAACGGGGTGGAGTGGTGAATGAGGTTAAACAGCCAGTCCTGCTGAATTTTGTACGTACCAGCATTTTGTTTCAACTTTACCTTTTAAAAAATAAATCCATTGTTAATGAAATAATCTCACTTTAACTTGCAGAAACCACTGAGCGAGGCTTTACAGGCCCACAATCTGCTGGTAATGAACGACTTTGGAAAAATATCTCGACATAATACTCTGCACTTGGCTTTCCAGGCCCTCCATAGCTTTGTGAAGAAAGAAAAGCGACTCCCTGGTCTCTGGTCCCAGGTCTGTAAATCTAGCTACGCTGCTGTAGTTTACCAATTTACAGGATTGTTCCTGCTCACTTGTTGGTGCTTCTTAAGTCCGATGCAGATTACCTGATAACCGTAGTGAGAGAGTTGAATGAAGTCGCACAACTGGAAGAGCTAGATGAGGTCGCAGTACAAAACCTGTCGTACACAGCCCAGGGGGATTTGGCTCCCATCAATGCTTTCATAGGAGGCTTGGCTGCTCAGGAAGTTATTAAGGTGACGTCTAAAGAAAATGCCTGAAAATGTTCATAAACTATTACTGTTTACACTGTATAATACATAACATTTGTATTTAGCTGAGTTGACCAAGTATTGTGTGGCTTCTGTAATATTCCTGCAGGCATGCAGTAGGAAATTCACACCTCTTCAGCAGTGGCTGTATTTTGATGCACTGGAGTGCCTGCCTGAGGAAAAGCATCAGCCGACAGAATGCTCATTTGCGATGGTATACCTTTAAAATATAGATTCCCGGGCTATCAAACAAGCTCTCACTTGACTGATATGAACAGCTTTCCGGCGCATTTCATCCGTCTCTTTTCTTTTTCAAAGAACGGCACAAGGTATGATGGACAGATTGCTGTGTTTGGCTCCACGTTCCAGGAGAAGCTTCAAAGGCAGAAGTATTTCCTGGTGAGGACTGACTTGATATTTGTCCAACAGAGGGCACACTCTGCACTGTAATGCAGAAACCCCATGTGTGCTTTCTTTGATCTTGTCTGGTGTAAATGATGGCACATTCAGGTGGCATTTCCTGGCATCTTTGTATAGGGGCTGTTTAACAGTACTTACTTACAACACGTTTCCTTTAAAAGTGTGATTTGTGCTTGCATTTCTTTTATCTTTGTCAAAAACTCTGCAAGACATCTGGAAGTGTAGGAGCTACTGAATGCATAATCTCTGTGTAGCAATGATCAACAATAGATGAATGACTTTCTGCAACACTGTAAAACACATCTGAGAATTGTCTCTTTTATTCCTGTTATTTTCAAGGTTGGAGCTGGTGCTATTGGCTGTGAGCTACTTAAAAACTTTGCCCTCATGGGACTTGGTGCAGGAGATGATGGACACATCACCATAACAGACATGGACTTAATAGAAAGATCCAACCTGAACCGCCAGTTCCTGTTCAGGACTCGTGATATTGGGGTGAGCAGCCACACAGTACAGTATCACAAGCTCTGTAGTGAAAATTGTGAAAAAGTGTCATTGCACACCTCTGCAAGATAAAGGAGCTTTACTTACAGGAGAGGTTGGGGTTGAAGGTAGAATAACAACCTGAGATTTGCTTGTTTTAGTTTCCACATAGCTGCCGTTTTCCAACACTTGTAACTGTTTTAATCTATGGCTTATTTTGGGACTATATTAGCCAGTTACTCTGTCATTAGACTAAACAGCTGCTCGTGAAAAAACTGTATAATAGTAAAGTGAAGCTTTGGCGTATGCTAACAAATAAAATTCTGCCACACTACATTCAGAATACAGATATTCTGAATGTGTGCCTTTACAGTGCAATAACTATAAAGCACCCAATGGATTTTAGTTAACCAATGATTTCTTACTAAAGAGTTTGCTCATTTCTTGAAGTAGTTTTCTAAGCAGCTCTATCAAAACAAAGCTAGATATTCATCTTGAATAGATTATTATATTTTTGTTTTTAATACCTTTTTTGTTTACATACATTATCTCACAGACTAACCCATTTTTGTGCGTTTGTCAGAAACCTAAATCAGAAGTTGCAGCCAGAGCTGCGTGTGACATAAACCCACACATGAAAATCACAGCTCACCAGAACCGCCTGGATGCTGACAGTGAAGGAGTGTACGACTACTACTTCTTCATGGGCCTCGATGGAGTGGCTGCAGCCCTCGACAACGTGGAAGCCAGTGAGGATACTTAATGTCTTTATATTATAAAATGAAATTACAGGTCAAAGTCATCTGTATTGTTAATATCGCCATAGGTTCGAGTCATACCCACATACCCATGGTGTGCAAAAAAACCCCATTTAATTATGAATAAGAAAAGAGATGTATTTAGAGTTATTTAAAAAATGAAAAATGATGTATTAGTGTAAAAAAACACATTATACAAATGTATTTATAGCCTGTATACAGTATTTCAGTCTATATATAAGATGTCAAGTATTAAAAATTATTACAGTCTATAGAAATCATATGAGAACTGTCACAGTTCATATTTACAGTAAGTATAAGTATTATACATGTTAAGTTTCAACCCACTATTTGTGATGGTCAGGGGTCTATCTTGATGGACGCTGTGTGCAACACCAGAAGCCAATGCTGGAGGGGGGAACTCTAGGGACCAAAGGTCATACCCTGGTGGTGGTTCCTCACCTGACGGAGTCTTATGGACCGGCCAAATCAAGTTCTAGCAATGCTATCCCACTGTGTACTCTCAAGAACTTCCCCCACCGCATTGAGCACACGTTGCAGGTATAAAATCAAGTCGTTCAGCTTTATGTTCACTTTTGCTGTAATGGGAATTCAATGCATGGTTAAATAGTCTCAGACCAGATGACCAGTGAAATACAGTAGTCCCTATGTGTTTAAGGCACATTTACTATTAATTTGTTTAAAACTCACTTTAGTAATTAGCATAAAGAATTGAGATTGTTCTGTGTGATATTAAACTGTCACTAGTGATAAATAAAACCAGGCTATCGGCGAAATCAGTACAATGCAGACTCCATCAAAGAGCTGCTGAGGTAATGCTGTTAAAATTCATATTAGCTCTTAAACATAACAATGTCCATAACATTTGAAATGACTGCAATGGCTGCACAGTTCTCTCTTATGCAAAAGAAAGTCTTTTTTTTGTTGTATTATTGATTCTCTTTTCACTAATTTGGTCTTGTAATTGTTTCAGTGGGCAAGGGACCAGTTTGAAGGGCTGTTTAAACAAACACCTGAAAATGTAAATTTCTTCTTGAGGTAAGATACGATGACACCATCCTCGTTTGATTTTCCTGTGTTGGCGCCAAATTCGAGACAGTGTCTTCAGCAGTCTGGTGTTACTTAGCGTGGTCATTTTACAATGCTTTTCCACTCTCTCTTACAAAGCATTCCAGAACACCTACAAAACAGCTAATGAAGTGGTTCAAGCTCGTTATTTCGTTTTATTAACAGGAAAACATTTGGTTGGTTTTCAGCAGTAAAGCCCTTGTAAGAAATTACATAAACAGTCTGCCTTGCCAAGTCTCCTCTCTGTAATGTATAATCCACAGCAGCTCTTAAACAGTTTTCTCCTAATAATAATAGATGCATTCTTTGATAATTAGAGGCTTTGTGGTTTAGGAACCATCCATTAAAATTTAAAAAAGAGGTTAGATGACAAACAAGTGCTATATCACATGATATGGATGAATCAGTGAATCTGCTGGATTATAATTGTAAGATTTAAATACATGGCTAATCTTTAAAAATGAATAACCACTGTATCAAGCTTTAAATAATGCATTGAACTAATTATAAAGAACTGAAATGTCATCAAAGGCAGATTTAAGCTTCCAGGTCGAAACTGTGTCTGAGTACTGAAGCTCGGAGCCATCCTAATCCAGCCATGTTTTGAGATTTGTCTCTGTTTGTTTAAGCAAGATTCAACTCTGATACGACAGTAAAAGCATTTAGTCTATTTCTTGTGTTCTCTATGGAGAAGCAAAAACTGGGCCTAGGGCAAAAATGGTGCTTGTGAGTTTACACAATCATTAAAAACTTTCATATTACACAGTTTTTTTAGAGATAAGGGCACTTGTTGACTAAGATAACCAGTTTTTCCCGGTCCTCCTTCTAGCGCAATCCTGGAAAAGTTTTCTGGGCATTTTTATGAGACAGATCAGCTACATGTCATAGTCCAGCAAATATTGTCATAGTTCATGAGGTTATGGAAGGGAAGTTTTTTTTTGTTGCTGCTGTTTTAGTGCCACACCCATACACTTCTGTGTACAACTATGAGTATGCACGTTCCTGTTCAGGCATGTTTTTTGTTTCCTGAGCAAGTACAAAATAATGGCGCAAGAACTACCCTCGTGTGGGTTTAGAGCTGTACTGACCAGCACCTGATAAACTTACTCAAACCTGTCTTCTCCTGCCTATGAGTCAGAAGAGTCAGAGAAATCTCCCCTTTGAGTCACCTTCAAGATGACACTCAAAAGATTTTTGTAGTCATTCTCTTCTATGACATAGATGGAAACAGTTTCGTTTTTTTTCCAGTAAGGCTTTACTCAGGTTGACTTTGCACGTCATGTATGCCACGTGTGTTGTTTTTAAAGTTTACTTTCAGCCAAGTCATGTTGGAAATACAAATCTAATTTTTTATTGTGAAGGTTCAACCCACAGAATCCATCAAACATATTATTATTACCTTTTGATAGCCTGTGCTTTGTCTTTCTGCTCAGCCAGTGATTATTATTATTATCTGCTCTGTCATTGAATACAAGTATTGCTGCGCTATTTTCCACAGGGATACAGCGTTTATAAAGCGAACTCTAGATCTTGGTGACACTGAGGCCCTGGAGATTCTTGGTGGAGTGTGGAGCAGCCTGCATGACATGGAAGCTGGAGGACAGCGTCCAATGACCTGGGAAGACTGTGTGCGCTGGGCACGTCACAAGTGGGAGACCCTGTTTAACCACGACATCCGTCAGCTTCTGCACTGTTTCCCTCCTGATGAGGTAAAAAAGCAACTCCTCCTGATGCCAAAAATTTAACATGTGTAATTTATCCCCATGAACACACGGGGGCACCGTTGCACATGTAAGACGTTTGCATTCCAAACAGTTAAGCACTACAGTTATTTGAACAATAGGAATTGCATCTTTTTCATTTCACCTCATGGAGTACTGCAGCATATTTCCCCAGACTTATATGGCAGTATTAGCCTTGCTGAAAACCTGAAAAGCACTACTGATAAACATCTTTGAGCGTCTCTGAGGGGTTTTTAGTCTGAAACGTGCAGACGGAGTGATGTCACATGTTGCTGTCATACCTTTGGTGTGGGTGGGTGGACGGATCAGTATCAACCTAAACAAACACTAACACAAACACTAACCCCAGACTTAAGACACTATTGAGCTCTTTTCTAACAGAACTCCAGCAATGTTATGCAATGTTTTAATATGTATTAATGGACTTTGTATTATCTGTACATCTCTTTTAAAAACAGCTTTTGGTATGGTATTTTTTCATTTTTAAATATAAATTTTCTCTTATCTAATCATCACAGCACATGATGCAGAAACTCTGCGTCATCTGTGGTTTTGGCTTTGGTTCTCTGTTTTTTTCCCTCCATACTTCTCTTTGTCCTGGTTACGTACGTAAAAAGAGTTATAGTTTTATTGTTCTCTTTGAAAGTCCGTTTTGACCACACACTTTCTGGGGGAACTATGATAAGGAAGCTAATGTCAGTTAAAAGTCAAAAGCTAAACTGACCAAAGCTGGTACACGGGCAACACTGATGACTGCACAGCTACTGTGCTCTATGTCGCCACAATGCCTCAGGTTGGAAAAGTAGAAAATACAAGAAGTGACGGGTGTGAAATGTGGATTGACTGACTGCTTTATTTATTGTAAATATAACAAAAATAACAACAAAATACATTGTAAACAAAAAAAAGAGAGAAGGGAAATTGAGTTTCCACCAATATCTCACTATACCACACAATTTATATGTTGAAAAGGGTAGGTAAGCCTTCTTAATACTATTTAATAATTTACAAGTCACTCTTCATCAGTACATAACCTGACAGTATATAACTAATGCATGAGTATAGATAAAACGACAAAGACATCCTATCAAGGAATTTGCTGTATTAGTGAGTGAAATGATATTCAGCTGTCAAACTGCTTAATTAACAGCAATTAATTGAATTGTTGACAATTAATTAATTAATTAATTAATTAACGTTTTTGGGTCAACTCTCTTTTTCTTAACAACCAGAACAATTTAAAATTTCCATTATTATTGTCAGCTTTATTCTTAAATCTCTACAAGAAAAAAGTACAATTGTACAAAGAACCTTAGGAGGCCCCAAAAAGTGTTATCCTTCTTTTTAAGGACAAATCATTGTTTTGGCCCCCTCTGGCCCTGAAGAAAAGGCCAACAACAAGCCTGATTCTGAAAAGGACAATGTTGTTGGTGCCTTTTGGCTGCTATACAATGCCCCCCCCTGCAGTGAAAACTGGCACCACCAGTAGGAGACTCTCTCTTTCTCGGCATATGGACCATTTGGAGACATCAAAGCTCTCAAGTCCCTTTGTTCCTTTATCAGACATACAAATTGTGTAGTCAACACACAGCTGATAACAATATTAGTGTGACTGCACCAAAGGAAGGTAGTTGACTTGCTTTGTTAGAATAGTAAAATAGGTTTCAGGCTTTATCCAGTAAATTACTGTTGCACTGGAATCGTCATGCATTAAATTTCATATAAGCTGAAAATGTAAAACCCAATCTGTTTACTCGTGTGTTTTTGTTTGATATATTACATCGCCTTCATTATATGTAAGGAAAAGGTCTCAGCATGACAGTCGTAGGTTTACTACACCAAGTTACACTTATATTTTAACAAATTTTTCAAAGAATAAATGAGAAAAAAAAAATCTTGAAATGATTTTCCAGCTGTTACTCGTTGCGATAAAGGGATTTCCTTCTGCCTCTGTTTAGAAGACCACTCATGGCTTGCCCTTCTGGTCTGGATCCAAAAGATGCCCTCACCCCCTGACCTTTGATCCCAGCAATGTGAGTAGTGTCTGGTCCAGTTCTTCATCCAGTAGCAATCATATACACAGTAGATGGTAATGAGAAAGAATACCACAGTATACTGATAACCATTCACATTCCTTCTTTATCTTGTCTGATAGTGGGTCTTCCTCACTGTGACCATATAATTGAGTCTTATCTCAGGTACATATGGGCAATAAAAGAGAGATAATAATCTGCTTTCCACACACATTCAATTCATGTAATTCTCCTTGTCAGTGAATTGAAAGCAGCATTGCAGAGAAGTGAAATAATGGAACTTTACTGTGTTTGTATAATTAGTAACAGTTACTGCCACACTATGCACAATATAGATGCACATTTTTAGGAACACTGGAGAAATTAATGCAGCTATATATTCAATTGAAGGAAGTAATCAGCCTGACTACTCTACCTTAACATTGTTCTGACTTAATATGTTTTTTTCCCCCCCAGTTTCACTATGATGGCAATGCTTCTGTAATGAATGTAGTTCAGTTTTAGACCATTTTTAAGTAGGAAGTTGAGTATGTTTTCCAAAACATCAAATGTTTTTCTTCATCAAGACTATGTGATTTTTGTGCTGTAGATGACTCATATTGAGTATGTGATGGCTGGAGCTAATCTGTATGGGCAAATCTACGGGATCAAAGGGACAAAGGAATTGACCTCCATCAGAGCAATCTTAGCGAATGTCCATGTCCCAGCTTTCACTTCCAAGTCCTCTGTGAAGATTCATGTTACTGACAAGGAGATGGAAGAGGAAAAAAAACGGGAATGCGATGACGCTGGTCAGTTAGTTTAATCTTTTTTTTTTAATGTTACCAACTCGCTTTCTTCCAGCATGCCTTATCTATACATATTTTTCTTTTTCTTTGCCACAGAAAAGGGCAAACTTGAGGAGTTGAAAGGAAAGTTAGCCTCACCCTCTCTGAAAAGCTCAGCTCAGATGTACCCCATCGACTTTGAGAAGGTAGCACAATGACTCCTCTGCCTCAGACTTCAGAGAAGCTGCAGATTGTGACATCTTCATCTGAACTGATTCAACAGCGGTTTTGAGCAGAGTAGAGTTACATATATTTTTTAACGATCCCTCCTGCTTTCAGAAATTGTAGCAATATAATAATAATTCAGTCAGACAGCTCAGATGGAAATGAGAACTATGTATGATGTTCTATCAAACATCATATACAGACTCCTGAAAGGAGACTTCCCTTTATAAAACATTGTCACTCTGGACATTAGGTTACACTTGGCGCTTGTTTGGCATTGTAAATATTCATAAAATTTCATCTGATGGAGAAAGTTATTTAGGAGTGCAGACTAGATATAATCCCCAGTTCCCAAAGCAATCATTTCCTTCCCATATATTTCCTAAAAGTCAGTCACACCTTGAAGTAAAGTGATTTTCTTAATAGGAGAGCACCTTCCCAGTGACAAAATCCCTAACACTCTATATTTTTGCTTGATATCCTCTGGGAAACAAGGCCACAAAACACATTTAAATGAAGCAACCCCATGGTTTAAGATGCCAGCCATGCACTTTGTTCCATTTATTTTCTCCATTTCCTCTCATCTTTCCAGTATTTGTATAGTTTTGAATGCCAGGTAAAAATAACTTCAATAGTTTAGCTTTACCTAAGACCGATTTTGTCATTACGTATGCATGGTAAGTTTAAAAATTAAGCATATTTTGTGTGTGGGCACATTGCTGCACACTGGTAGACTTGAGAAATAAAGTAGAACGTCTTGTGTCCGGTTTCACAATGGATTTGGGTCTGTTGTGACTCTGGTTAAAACAACTTTAAATCTATATCCTCCAGGACTTAGTATAACTTTTAACTAAAAATCTGTTTAAATAAAATTTAACAGTTTTAAGAACAAAAAATCTATAGGTGCAGTAAATGAGCCATTTTCTTAATATATTTATTCATTTATTCCTCCCTACTGGAACACTTTCCCTCAGCATCTGACATCCCAATAACTGTAATAATTATAGTTTTTTTTTAAACATTAAACAGAGCTTATATGGATCTACCTGGACGTTGTGGATAACAAAGTCTTTTCTAAACCTCCATTATGGAAGAGTTTACAAGAAACTCTGCTCACAGTAGTAACTGTACCATATTACCCTATGAATAAGATACTGTTGCTCAACAGGAGGTAAAAACAGGCCAAGATGCCATTGTTGAGTGGTAGAGGTTGTTATTAAAATAATTTAGAGAAGGTAAATGACTTTAAATGAGATCCTGATAACACATTCAATGAACCAAGAGAGACTCTAATGAAGGTGCATGAGGTAAGTCAGCTAAATATCAAATGTTGTCTTGAATAAGAACAAGACTCCCAAACCCCCTTCTCTTCATCTTTATCCCTCTGTGCCCTGGTCAGGCTGTGGATAGATGGAATGTGTGTAGGAGGGTTTTAAAGGCATCAGGTTGCCAGCTTGGAGCTTCCTCACAACCCCTAAAGCAAAGCTGGAGTGACAGTCACCCTCCTAGCTTTTGTAGAGCCGCACTAGCAGAGGCATGACCTCACTGGCCACGTCGATCACAACAGAAATCTGATTTCCACTGCTTTCTGACAGGGCACTAAGTCATATATCAGAGTGACATAACAACAAAGCAGGCAAAGCTCAAAGAGGGCACGGAGAATGACATCACTGAGTATGTCACTGGACATGGACATGGCTTTGAACTGTCCCCCTAGCAATTTCTAATGTTGTTAATACTTTTATTAAGCTGCCCTTCTGTTTATGGTCATTATATGTAATTGCTGTTCATGTATATTAAGTTTTATAGTGTTGTATATTAATTACAGAATATTTAATGTTGCTACTCACGCAGGATGATGACAGCAATTTCCACATGGACTACATTGTTGCAGCATCTAACCTGAGAGCAGAAAACTATGACATCCCTGCAGCTGATCGTCACAAGGTCAGTATTTTCACTGTATGCATCATCTAATTGTATGTATACATAGTAAAAATAAATAAAAAATATGCACAAAGATCAAAGAGATAAAGCTGTGTTGAGGGGCGAATGAGACAAAACAGACCTGCCGACTGCTCCCCCTCCCTGTAGGTCATGTTTTTCCTAGGTGCTGCACACACCTGCCCTAAAGCCACAGAAACAGCCCCCTTCACCTATTGTTCACGGAGCAGAACTAATCACGGCACTTTACCTGTCGCCTGGGAGGTGACACCTGAGCCAGGCCTTGTACCAGGCGGCACAGTGACATACACAGCCAAGACATGGATGGTGGGGGGAAGGGTACCCCTTGCAGAGGGGATACAAAAGACAGTTAGCCTTGTGCAATCAGACATTTCCACATGTTGCCTCTTGTTTGCAAATAACTTCTCCTTTAGTCACCATTTAACCACATGCTGAATAAACATACAGTATATCAGTCATGCAAGATCGCATGAGAGCTAGACTCTAAAATATTTGTAACTGTCAAAGGTAAAAATACTCATCATGCAACATCATCAGTATTTTGTATATATATCTGTATATACAGTTAGGTCATATACAGTTAGGTTGGCCAAGGACACACTTTTTGTACCTTTGTCCAGTCACTTCTACAGCACTTGACTTCATCTGAGCAGAGAGTTTAGACCTGTAAACTTCAAAAATCGCCCTGCTACTGTCAGCAGTCACATCATCAATAAACAATAGTGGCCCAGATCCACTAGCAGCCACGAAATAACATAGCATCCATCATGTGTGACAGATGAGGTGGCATGCTCTGAATCATGAGCTGTTTCTCTCCTTTTCTATACTTTTGCCTTCCCATCACTCTGTTCACATTTTTTTTTGTTTTCTAGAACTGTGCAGGTTCTTCTAGATATTTTCTGGCAAAGTTTAATCTGGCCTTCTTGTACCAGCTTATACATTTTAAAGTTTTCTTTAAAATTTGTGAATGCTTTGCCAAATTCAATTTGATTCAATTTTATTTATATAGTGCCAAATCACAACAACAGTAGTCTCAAAGTGCTTTATATTGTAAGGTAACAACCCAACAATAATCCAATAAAGTGCATCATATTTAAAGTTGAAGTGAAAAGCTATAAGATACAAATTCAGCACTTTGAATCAACTTCAGTTGTTATATCTGATTTATTTGTCTGGACGTAACTAGGGGACAGGTCTTAATTGACTGATAAGCCACTTGTAAACATACCTGTAACTACTTAAAGTATTTCAATACTAACAGAGTAAATGAATTAAGCTACTTTCGACCATTGAAATGTTGTAAAACACAACTTTATACTTGGTGGATTGCATTAGGATTGTACTGAAAGTTACTAAAGATAACTGAAATATTGTCTGGCCACTACATGACACTGCCATGTGAAAGTGAACATTTCACTGTCATCTTTGCAGAGTAAGCGCATTGCCGGAAGGATAATCCCTGCCATAGCCACCACGACAGCCGCGGTGGCAGGCCTCATGTGCCTGGAGCTGTATAAGCTGATTCAGGGTCACCAAAAGATCAGCTCTTACCGCACAGCCTACATCAACCTGGCCGTCCAGTACTTTGTCATGTCCCAGCCGAGCCGGCCTCAGCAGTTTGAAGTGAGTAACAGCTCCACATGACCACAGCTTTATTTTAGTTATAGTGGTTTTAGGGAAGAGATCAATAAAGCTTTCAGTCACATATAGGACCTGCGTAAGCCACTTTATAAAGTCTGACAGACCTTTACTGTATAACGTACATTCATAATTTAAACCTGTCTATTTCGAGGATAAATCTGCTGGGTTCTTTGTAGATTTATGTCCGTCTTTTTTGGGTGGAAAGCATTAAGCCATGAATGAGTGCTCTCAGAGTAAAAGCCCACTTTTGGCACTCAGTCTCTTGAATATACTGTAAGCCCATTCTTTAACTAGCTCAGTATAATCCTTAACATATTTTAGTGCAGCCGAGGCATAAAACAGATCTCTGCTTGACTTTATGTTTGGACAAATTAAGTGAATTTAAAGCAACACTATTCTCTAAAGCCAGTGTCCTTCTGGGCTCAGTACCACACTGTATGAGATACACAGAGCTCTCAGTGTCACACAGTAAAATGTTTGTTATCTGACTTATAATTCAGATTCAAATGCCAGTCACATTTAAGGTCAGGTTTGAGAGAATATTAATTTTCCAGCACGCTTACATCTCACTGTAGCTCACCTCTGGAGGTAATCAAATACTAGACTGGAATGCTCCAGCTTTCCCACTCAGGGCACTAAACCTCTGACAGGGTCAGCAGTTGGGGTAACTGTGTCCTGTGGGGCTTGAGGGTACTCTGAGACAGTGTGGGTCTGGTTTCAGCTTTGGTTACAGGGGAAAGTTCAGCCTCTGCATAAAGCGCTGCCGTAACGACAGAAGCAGCTGTGACTTTTGAGTGCAGTTTGGAGGTTCCAGACGTGCCTTCTTCCTCTCTGTCTCCTTACAGTTGTTGCCTATAAACTTGTTGACGTTTGCATATACTTTTATATTTTTTTTTCTTGCCTGCTGAAATTTGCTGAGATCCACTTAACATTTCCAAAGCAGCACGGGACACTGGATAGAGTCAGTAATTAAAATAATCAGTCACAGTGACAGAGTACCTGACATCATCCCAGCCAGAAGGTATTTTCAAGTATTCGAGTGCTGAATCTGACAGATGGGCAGACATTACGTTTTTCAGACATGGGCTCTTTCTTCATGGGTTAAGGCTCTGGGTTTTAAGCTTTTGTTTATTCAACAGATGACCCAAATGAGACAGGACACCCACAGCCAAGACTGCATTTTTAGAATTAAAGATAAATCCTAAAGTAATACCGGAAGGCATTCATAAATCAGGAATACACATGCAAAACCTCTGCCAAACCTTCAGCCATATGACGTGGGACATGCTGCCAAAGAAAACATTTTGGTTTTTATGGTTAGTTTCAATTCATAAATGATACCAAGCTTTGTAACTTATAGCTTCTCTTCATATTTACTCTTCAGATATGACATCAATTCTAGTTTCTCATCATTCTATTTATTGTAAAAATATTTTAAATCTCTGCATATCATTATCATGAGTATGTCAGCAACAACTGATATACTGTTTATGTTGTGCATTTATGTAAAGCCAGTAATAATTTAACCTAAATATTGACAAAGATTTTGGCCTCAGATATCCAGTGTGAGACTAAGTTAATCACCAGGGGTCAAAGGTCCAGGGTGTCTATTCCTTGGTTGATATATATTGATATTTTTTAAAACAAATGATTCTTGTTTTCAATGCTGCAAACATCCCCTATGCGTGAGCGTGGTGTAGATATTATGAGATCACATAACATAAGATTTCTGAGTCCTGCAATCCTTGATTGCCACATTTATGTGCTAAAATAAATGAGTGTGGAAAGGACATAAATGGTGTACATGTAAATGATTTCAGGTATCATAAATTAGACAACAACAAAACACAGAAGGAAAAGCCATTTCTTTTATATTCTCTTAGCTCTCTGTTCTAAGATTAGAAAGATTTTTGGGAGACAGCCTTTGAAGCAACTGCAGGCGTGCAGCTGTTAAATATCACTGATCAGACATGCAGTATTAAGAGCTCAGCTTACTTTTGCAATGGCTTGGACCTCTCCCCTTATGAGATCAGTCTCAGTTCATTAATATCAAGTAACAACAGTTACGTCTTGCTGGTCGTGCAGGTGGGCCACCCAGTGTTATTCCAAAGTGAAGTTTACAACATTACTCCATTGCTGGATTCTTAGCAGTCATCATAACTTAACCTGTAGTGCCACAGTTGTGAGTGCTTATGGAAAATGTGTTTTTCATGTGGTCATACACCACTGTCTCTAAATAACCATTTAACTTAGCCCTTAAACTTGAATAAATGACTCCTAATGCTCCTATCGTCTTAATAATTTTTCAGGATTTCTTGCAGGTGTTTGGCAAAATATGAAAATTTCCTGGTATTTCCCTGCTGCTGTCCTCTGTATCGAGGTAGCGATATGTAAACAAGAGGTCTGTCCTTACAACACCCTTTTGCATAGCGTTCCTCCCAATGTTATGTTTTTCAGTTGGGGAGGCAAGGCCAAGACATCAAAGGCAGACCGAGAATAACAAGTTCCTAAAACCTCTTTTACTAACGGATCATAATATAACACAGACATAGATCGCTGACTGTAAATAAAAGGTGCACAGAGAAGTCCCCCTGGGAAACATCGAGTCAAGCATTTTGTGCATCGCAGTATTGACATTTTTTTTAAACCAGACATGATAAGCAGCAATAAGGTGTTTTTCACAAAGACGTCCATAGAGGAAGAAGACACTTTTGCCTCTCCCTTCTCTTTGTAGACACAGAAAAAACTAAAAAATATGGGTCATTTTGTCCATCTGTGCTCTAGTGCCAAAGTGCCTGGTAAACACACAAAAAATGTATCAAGTCCACTAAAATGGAAAAGCTGCAATAAAAAGATGCCCACTTTAGTTTCAGTGTTCTGCCCAAGGACACTTGGCACATAGAGGAGCCAGGGATTGAAGGGCAGACAACCCTTTCCACCAACTGAGCGACAGTTGCCCCATATAGAATAATCCATGCTGGCTCTCTCATTCAGTCAGATGTTGAATCAGCTCTGTGACTACCTCAGCTGTGAGTTTAAGGCCGCAGCAACAATGTCCTCTCTGTATCCTTCACACAGAACATTCAGCTGCAGCTGCAGACTATTTTCAAACATGCAGGCCCTAAAATGCCTGGAAATGTTGGCAAAAAAATTACAATATCATAAATACATGAAAAGCTTGTTGTTGCGTAACTGCTGGCATCATATTAATCTAATTATCACAGTGCTCGTAAATATCCACATTATGGAAATAACTCTAGAGTAGACTGGCCTTTGCAATGACTTTAACTTTATTGACCTTCCCAAGCTGTAAAAAAACAACAGCTTCCATTTAAAGTTACCCCAATCAACATTTTTACTTTCAAATTAACTGGAAACTGTTATTTGAACAGGGTTACGTTTTTTTCAAAGGAATAACTCAAAACTTTATATTGTGTTTTTTAATTTTACAAACCAACGCTACCTTTTTGTTTCACCTTCAAGGTTATGACGGGAAAAAAATGTTGATAAACTGGCTGTACTCTACCAGCTCAGTGCCTGGCAAACATGGTGGAGCATTAAGGGATCAGTGCTTCCCTTAATAGTTGGAGGGGACCAAAACAGAGCTAAAAGGAAAATTACTTTTTTTTTTTTTTACTACAACAAAATCATGTCATCCAATGTATTTTTGTAAAAATATCAAACATAATAAGTATATTTGAAAAATCAGTAATAATATTAATTCTGCTTCTTAGGGACAAAAACAAAATCCAATTAAAACTATGTACTCTTTGTTGCTAGTTGGACTCATTTTCTGGGTTTTCTGGCACTATGTCATTAAAGGACATTTCAAGAGCAGCAAAGATTGATGAGTGCAGCTGTAACTGAGCTGCTGCCTCACTAAAACACCGAAAAACATCACCCGAGGTCAAACAGAGGAGGACATGTTTCAGCTGTGTGTTAAATATCTCAATCTTCAACCCCTCTAGCACCTTGCCAATGCTCTATCAGTGTATGCTGTCTTTACTTGTCTGCTAGGATGCCTGCTGCTTGTGTTCCATGGAAATACTCCCCTCTTACATGCCTGTGCACACATCCTCCACACTCTACTCCTAACTTTGTGCCCTTTCATGCTTCCTCAGTGCCCCACTTCCCCACTTTGCCCTTTCAGTCTCTAATTGAATTAGCAGAGTTGGAGGCAAGACTCTGGAGGCACTCGTCAGTCAATGGTCACACTACTTCTTTGTTAATTACCTGCAGAAATATGGTTATTTCCTGCCTTCACAGGAAGCAGTGCATTGAAACCAGATTTCCCTAAGAACTCTATGTAATCTTGCTGTCGGCAGAGAATCAGGACAAGGCAAGGTTTTATGTTCATCTGCATCTGTTTCTTATAAAAAGTTTAGTCACAACTTTCTTCTTTGTTTGGATCTAAAAATCTGAAAAAAAAAGAAGAATGTGTAAATTTGCTGAGTAGACATCGTTTACTTTTTATTTTTTTACATGTAGAAAAGAAAACCCGCGGCCAATTGATTTGTGATTTGAGCATAATTGAAGGTCACACATCTGTCACACAAATAACAGGGAATGGCTTAAAGACAGAACAGGAACAACAAAGGAGGAGATTTGCCTCACATGTGGTTAAATATGTGTTGGTCTCCTTGGACTGTGCCAGTAAAGAAACAGGGTGAATATGATCCAAGGCCTTCTGGATTCCCAGAGGAGTGCAGAGGCCATTGTGCATTTTGTAACTCAAGACCCAGACATGAATAGTGCTTGCGGGATAATGAGTAATCTGTGATCAACATATGCGGCTTGTGCCTTCTGTTGTTTTCCACGGTTTATTTGGAGGCAGTATTGTTTTTACAGAGTGCTGTTAAGTCAGATGTTTTCTATCCGGCATTGTACTGTTATTGTTGTGCGTTAGTTCCCCATCTATCTTCACTTTCCCTTTTGTGTCATCAACAACAATATTGTGTCTTTGCACTGGTTGTTTATTTATGTAGCAACAGACGCAGATCAGATCAGACTGGATATAGCAGATGCAGAACATTGTTAAACACAGACTGTACTAGTGTGTGCAGCACAGCTCAAAACTCACAGCTTGTTTTCCATTTATTCAAACTGATAAGCCACCAGTGTTCGATCTAGCTCAGACATCCTCCGTAATATTTTTCTCTTCCATACATATTTAATACATGGGCAATATGGCAGCTGCAATTCAACTAATTGTGTCAGGGTTCAAGTGTGTGTCAACACTGCTGCATCGCTGGCCTGGACCTCCACCTTACCTGTAGGATTTCAGAAATTCAAAATCTTTGAAAAGTTGTGAATTGCTCATTGTGCACTCACACTCTTCTGTGCAAATATTCAATTCCTTTGGATTTTAAAGGTGCTTTATTTGTAAAGCACCTTTTAACAGTGTTGTTGCAGTTAATACTGCTTCACAGATGAGTGATAAACTGTTAATTACACATAACAGGGTTTAATAAAACAACAAGTTTATGGTTTCAAATCCAGGCTTGGGGCTCTCTGTGTGGATTTTGCATGTTCTCCCTGTGCTTTTGTGGGTCCTGTCCAGGTACTCTTGTCCCAAAACATGATTTTGAGCATGGGTACTTGTCTGTCTCTCTGTGTTAGCCCTGCAACAATTTGATGATCTGTCAAGCATGTCAAAACTATCGACAGATTCATGCTGGAGGGCCTGAGGGGCTACATTGGGTCATGCACCGTGAGTCTTATATACTGGGGTAAGACCATGAAGTTTTTTACAAACAAGTAAGATGGTTTTAAATATGGAAACAGGCCGCCAGTTTAAAGACTACTACGGTGTAATGTGCTTTCTCCTTTGGGTCCTAGTTAGTCTGGCTGCCAAGTTCTGAATCACTTGTAGCAGATACTAGACTACATTGTATTGTATACAATACACTTTTCTATAGAGAGATCAAATAGCATTACAGTAATCAGGCATACTAGATATAAAAGCATATTAGATATGAAAGCATATGAAAGTGTATCAGTTTCTCTGTATCGCTCAAAGAGAGAAAAGGTCGTACTTTAGCAGCAATGCTCAGAAAAACTGAAAAAATACAACAACAAAAAAACAAGTCCTACATGTCAGACTCTAGAGGCCTCAGTTGTTAATTTCTATATTTCAACAGTGGAACTACAAGAAGATAAAAAAAAGTATGGTTTGTTTGGAAGAGTTGCCAGAAGAAAGTATGTTCTCTCTAAAAAGAGCATGGCATTACGACTTAGGTTCGCAAAATTGCATCTGAACAAACTCCACTTTTGGAGCAACGTAATTTTGATAGACAAGACCAAAGTGGAGATGCTTGGTCATAATGCACAGTCCCATGTTTGGTGAGAACCATACACAGCATATCAGCACAAACACCTCATACCAACTGTCAAGCATATCAGCACAAACACCTCATACCAACTGTCAAGCACGGTAGTGGAGGTGTGATGATTTGGGGTTGTTTTGCAGCCACAGGATGTGGGCACCTTACAGTCATTGAGTCAACCATGAACTCCTCTATATAACAAAGTGCTCTAGAGTCAAATCTGTGACCATCTGTCTGACAGCTAAAGCTGGGCTGAAAATGGGTCATGAAAGCCATCTATAAACAAATGTCTGCAAACCTCAAAGAACTGAAGTTATGTTGTAAAGATGAATGTGTTAATATTCCTCCATTGAAATGTGTGAGACTGATGAAGTCATATAGAAAACAACTGCTTCAAGTTTTTGCTGCTAAAAGTGGTTTGTTTTAGAAGCTACTGAGTCATGCATTGCTTTTATAGGAATCCATAGAGTCGTCTAAAAACTAAAAACTTTACATGACTGTAAATGTTAAAAAAGTAGTAGCCCTAAAATTGATCACTGAGGCACCCCACTGTTTTAGCAACATTAATATATATTTTCACAAATAATTTTTTACAAGGATCCATCATGAAACCAGAAAAACATTTGTATTTATCCATTTCTCCCATACTTCTTGGTAATCCATTTTTTCCCATGTTCCAACTTCTGTTGGAAACTCTTTAAAGCACTAATACTGGTTGGAAGTTATTCAAGATTAGTGTTGGTTTCGACACTTTTCATGAGGCCATGAGCTGTTAAAATTTACCCATCAACTCACATCCTAAGAGCATGCTGCCTTGTCTTCTTCTTTTTCTTTCTTGACCTTAATTGAACACATAAGAAACCCCAAGAAAAGCAAAGTTTAAGTTAGATAACACTGATTGAGACCATATCCCACGTGTCCAGAGTCAGTAGTGCATGTCAGGATGGCCTATTATCTGTAATATTCTGAAACCAGTGACATTTTAACATTTACACCCACGTTTTTCATACGTCTTCCAGTGTATCCATTCAGAATGACTATAAACACATCTGAATTCTGACATGGTCAGAGAGCATGTCTTGTACTTATTACTAAGCCATTCCCTCTTGTTACGTCATAAACAAAAAGTTATAATAAGGTCACAGGTGGCACATAAGTGGTTTTGCCTAAATTTCAGCTACTAATGAAAAAAATAAGTAATAAGTATCTGAGTGATTCAGATTGGGACTACTCTACTTGAGAACTAACTAAAATAAATGAAAGAGGCTTTGTATTGGCCGAGTCTTTCAGTTTGTCGTGGATTACTAAAATGGTTACAAAGCAGTAAATGTCTATACCAAAAATTAGGAAACCCTATAGCATTTAACGAAAAAACACACGGCAACCTCCTGACAGCTCGAGAAGAATCAGGATTAAGACTCAAAGGACATCGCAGTTATCTGGACAAAGTTTCAGAGTAATTCGTGTGATATTGGACCCAGTCCAGCTTACTGGATCGAGCAGGTGACCAATATGCCAAAAGGAAATTACTGGTGCCAACATTTGATAAGAAAGAGACGCTTATTTAATGTCGTCAAGAGCTGAATATCATTGATCTACAAATATCAATACCTTGTTCCAGTAGCCAATACATGAAAACATTACATCATTACATACAGCATCACATCATGTAACCAAAGACCATGACCTTTGATTTCTAAAGCTCAGATCAATGTTACGAATAAATACGTAGCAACAAAGGGCATGCTGATCACAGAGCCCAGGGCTGTATGCAGTTATTGAACTGTTCCCTGTGATTTGCAGAGAGCTGTGTCCCATTACATGCCACATACCAATAGTAAACATTGTGTTAGTTACCATATTAGTCACAGAGTATGTTCATATATGTGTCTGTGCCTGTATGTTCATAGTAAATAATGCAGTAATAAGTGCATCAAAAAGAAATGGCAAAACTAAATTGTGCAGTAAGAAATTTGCACTTATTCCAAATGGAAGAAAATTATAATGCATATGCATGTCTCACAATCATATGCATCCCTGTAAGGCATTTTAATCCATTGCTTTATAAGTGGGAATCCATCAAACATCTGATATTTGAGTGTGTGTACAGGCTCCAGCCTGTCAGTAGCCCATTTGTAAGGGTTTTATTGACTTACTGCTTCTACCCCAGGTCATTTTCAGTCAGGTGGAGTGCTGTTATCTTTTCATTGAAAGACAATCACATTGAGATTCTGTTTGCTGTTTTACACGTCAATGGAAGCCTTTTCAAAAGCTTCTCACTGCTTTTAGTCTGTGTGTCAAAATCTGCACTCTCCTGAGAAGAGTCTGATCGCTGCAGAGCTGCAACCCCCGCACTGCCTTCAACGCCTTCACCCTCTATTTGTATCTCATAAGTTAGCTGTCAAAAAGGGACCTAAATTGAAAATAAACAGGATCTTTAATACTAATGGTCCATTTAAAAACAAATTGTATGGGGATTGTGGCAGGCTGGCATCCTGTCTTCTCTCAGGGGATGATAGTTGGATAGAACAGTTGGAGGTCCCAGCCATCTGCTTCTTCACTGCAGCCTAAAGAAGAGTGGTGATCAATAGTGGTCAAGGAGCAGATGACACTTCCAATCGAACAAAGGTCATATTTTACATAACAGTACTGTTGTCCCACTAAGGAAAACAAGGAAAAAACCAAAACTGTTTCTGATGTACTATTTGGTTTAAAGTTACGCTTTCGGTTTACCGAAGCAGGATTTGCATGCGGCATTACAGTGATCATGGACTGTTTAGTCTTGATTAGATAGCACATCAAAGGCTCATCTTTCAGTCTTAAAAGCTAAAATGGACTGAAAGACTCATAGTTACCAAAAGTATTCTCACTTAGAAATAAGCGTGAGCTATCTTTTCCAGTAACGATGTTAACTGGGAGATTGATTTTCTGGTTTCATAAAAACATTGTATAAATAAACCTTAATGGAAGAATTCCTACTTTACTGCTAAGACTTTCTAGTTTTAATGTTATTATATGATTGTTTGAGTCATTTCAGTCATTTTGTCATTTGTTTTTGTGCTATGTTGTATAAATCTGTATATGTGCCTATTTTGGATGAATGGACCAATCTTGTTTTTGTATAGTAAGTGTCAACACCTATATGGTGTATCCAAATATTTTATAAAAAATACTACAGTCCAATGTATTTGTACATTTATTTCAATTGAGCACTGTATCGCCACCTTACAACTGCGTTCCCCACATGCATATTTGTAATTTAGTGCTACGTTTGTTCAGTTTGTTCTAAGGTTGATGCAATATGTATTTTAACAGTCAGCGAAAATTTGTAATCTTCAACAAGCATCAATTTATCAAAGTAAGCCACTACAAAAAATTGAAGTCTACAAAATAGTGCTACAGAGCACTAAGAAAATGTCATGTCAGGACACAGTTTATGAAGCAACGCATTGGGTGCTGGTTGATCTTTAATAAAAGATTATATATTGACATGATATTAATATTTATATTGTTCAATATATGACATTTAAGAAAATTGCTATTTTATTACAATCAGGATTGTTCTGGTAAATTTACCGGTATATAGATCAAATCTAACACCATGTAGCACTGGGGGTTAGCTAGTTTCTTTCAATGATTTTCTGAGATTTTCTGATTTTTACCTCATCTTAAAATGTAAAATTACTGCATAATGTTGCTTCCACTCAAACAAAAAGGACCTATGATATGACTTATATGGCCTGTAATATACATAATGGTTCTTATGAATTTGATATAGCTAAAATCTTCTTATTTTAGCTGGTCTCTTTAGCTATTGCCACAGCACATTTTAGCATCCTCCTGCTTTACACTAAAACTCTATATCACTTCCTTCACTAGATCCATAAACCTTCTCTGAAGCCTTCCTCTTTCCTTATGCCTGGCAAGTCCATCTTTAACATCTTTTGTCCAACATATCCACTATTCCTCATCTGCACATGCCTATACCACCTCAGCTTTGCCCCTATAGCCTTTCTACAAACTGCTTAGCCTGAGCTATCCCTGTATCCTATCATTTCTAATCCAATTCCAATAATTCTTCTGCCACAAATCACCCTTCACAAAAACAAAAAACAAATATATACTTAAACTGAAGTTAATATCACATTCAGTAACCAGCAGCAGTGAAGAGCAACTTGACTTTCAGAGTTTATCTAGAACATTAGGTCTTATTGAAATGCTACCACAATGTTTGTAAAAGGAAAGCTACAGGAAGCTTAAAGAGATCAAGATGAAAATGTGATCTAAAGAGACCACACAGATCTTCCATCTGCCTCCTGTAAAGCTCTCTTTGAGGGCCTCTAAAGGAAAATAGATGACTTTGAAGAAACAGGCCTCAAGCCTCAATGGGTTGTAAAAATATTTCCACTGTTGGGATTCTTGCCAGCGAGTGAAGCTGAGACTGGAGCGTGCCTGTGCAGAAGTGGTTCTTGTGGCAGGCTGAAAGTAGGAGGGCTTATCAAAGTTTTCGTACTGGTCACTGGTCGCTTCCTGTCTCCAAAAGTGCTCATTGTCCCAAAGGGCAAGATTGAAATAGACGTTATGAGAAAAACATAATGATTTTTCTCCAAATGCATGGGTCTCTTCACAATTACCAGCAAAAATGTGCTTCAATTAGATTTGGGATTCTTTTTACCTCCTTATCAGGTTCATGAGCTAAACTTCCTCAGACTGCACTACTGCTCCCATATCTGTAGATGGAGGCATCTATTCTTGGGCTCCATCAATCAATTGCATATGCTATCACAAAAGACTGTATTGTGTATCATTTCATATGTTGTTAACAGCCCAAGGAAGTTAAAAGTGGCTGGAAACCAAAACATGTAATCTAGAAAACAAACAAAAAAATAGAAAAAGAAAACACTAACTTGTGGTTCAGGTTTTAGCAATCTTGGTCGACTTTTGTGTTTTCTTTGTCCTTTTTAAAGAGTCGAATACTGTGCTGACTCACTAGAAATAACACTTTGTGATGCTGCCAGGTCCTTCTGACCTTTTCATGTCAGCACAAGTGTATGCACAGAAAAATAGCTCACACTCACTTTGAGATAGCTTTTAATTTCACAGTAATACAAAATCAGAAGGTGTGTGTATGTTTCTGGCACTGTATGTGGCCTGTTTTCAGATAGATAAAATACTGTCTGTCAGGAAGAGAAGGGGGGGATCACTGGGCTTCCTGTCAACAAGAGGAAGCAGCCTGCACGTTGGGCTGTTAATGTCAGATGTTGGGGAACTTCACATCTTCACAACACGGACTGATAGAGAATTTACATCATGCATTGTAGTTAATGATGGAGAAGTCACAAACACTGATAGAGTATTTGGGGAAAGTTTTATTGCATTAAACCAAAACCAAAAACACCCCACAGACTGTTTGAAGGGCCCTGTAGAGTGAGAATAAAAAGCAGGGTGAGGACAGATCAGAGCCAGAAATATTAGACATGAAGCAAGTCTGGTTTTGTTCTGGAAAAAATGCTTCTTTCATGTTTTATGGGGAGGTTTGAAGCTCTTTATACTAACCCTAGACCCTAGAGCAGATGAAAAAATGTATATACTGTATTTTTACCATATGTTAATCAGTTTGACTTTATGCCCCTCAGGCTGATGAAATAGCTATTTGCTTTGTTCTCATCTTATACACCTATAGCTAATATTAAATCCATAATAAAGTGTTTTTGAGGTTCCATAACCTGATATTTAACTACAAGCCTCAACTGAATACGTGCAGCTGTGATAAGCCACCAAACAACACTTGGGAGGAATTTGTCATTTGCTCTATTCCCAACATAACAGAGGTGCTGTCAGACAGTAATCCTAAACTCTAACCTCAAGACAACCTTTCCCAGCCTTTATTCTATATGCACTATCCACTATAAGTGCATGCGGTTGAATTATAGCCACTTCAGAAGTGCAGCTAAAAGTGTCTTAACAGTGTCCCTAGTCTGATTATTTAGTTTAAGACAAAAACGTTCTGATTCACATTTCGTTTGGTTCCCCAGAAAGAACTGTTTTGTGGGAGCATTTTTGTTTTTATTGCGGAAGTTCCATGACAGAAAGATACTGCATATGTGCTTGTGGGAAACCGTTTGTAATTGTTTCCAGTGGCCTGTTAGTTTCAAGCATTGTCATTTAATTTTTCACTCCTGTTATACTGTGAAAAGGTGACGTCACCATGGTAGCTGATTGGCTTTTACTCCCCCCCCCCCCCCCCCCCCCCCCCCCCCCCCTCCCCCCCCCCCCCCCCC
>VUQR01031118.1:51161-65839 GCA_015108515.1 Hemichromis elongatus
GTTTTTTTTTTTCCCTTTTTTTTTCTTTTTTTTCCCCTCTTTTTTTTTTTTTTTTTTATCTGCGTCTTATTATCCATCCCTCCTGATGTGGATATAGTGTGCTTGTTTTCCCCCAGTCTTTTCCAGGTCATTACCCTCATCTCTCACTAATTCCAGTGTTTTCCTCGGTTTCCTGTGCAGGCTCCTCACAGTTGGCTTGCTTGCATTATTTTAAGGATTTTATTTTTTTCTCCTGTTACCTCAGTGCAGTGCAAAGTTCATACTGAAGATCTCTTTATTTTACTGCTTGCATTCAGTCTCCCATCAACTAGATTACAAAATCAAATCTGATACCAAAGTAACAGTTTCTACAATGATGAGCTTGTATGGAGTAAAATGACATCATAGCATGCAACACAAAGCCCTTCTCTATACTCATTATCACTTGCACTCTCCATCATATTATTTTGTTTTTTCAGTGTTCAATATGAAAAGCATGGGGGAAAGGAACATTACATAGAATCTATACAAGACAACAAGTACAGTAATTTCTTTCCTTTTTGTTTTTTTTTTATGTCCAAATTTACAAGTCATATTTTCTACTTTCCCATAATCCTTTTTGCATTTTCTCTGCTATCTGACAGACTGCTGGTCAGTAGGGGAGTGTGAAAGCACCATGTTTGACACTGCCTGGCTTACACAAGCATTGCATCATCATCCAAGGCCAACTGGGAGCTTTACTTGCCCAGCCAGCCCACACTTCACAAAGAAACTGAGATATATATCCACCATTTCAATCGGGCTGATCAAACCATTCAGGCATCCTTAAAATGTTACAGAATAATGAATGAGTTAACAAAGCCTGACACCTTCACTAAAGTAAATAAAATGATAACACATGATTAAAAAAAAAAAACTGTCTCACAGCACAGCAGCCATTACAATAGATTTCTAAATGACATGACGGAGTTGTTGCAAAAATATCACATAAAGCAACATTTCAAACTTTTATATAGTGTTGCCACAAAATTAATCAGCATGTTCCAATAAAAAATGTTCATTTGAGGGTGTTATAAGAACTATCAATTCTCAAAGTTTACTCGGAAGCCAATTTTCCTTGAAGTAAACACTTTTTTTTAAATCTCATTTTTTCACTCCCCCAAGACAAATTATTCTGTGCTCTGCTTATCAGGTTATAATATTAAAGAATCAAACCCAGAGAGGGGGAAATAATCACTAAATGAAAGTTACTGAATAATCCTTCCTGTCTCTATGACTCCCAGGCGAAGTCTCAAACAGGTTTTTCAAAGCTGTCACATGTGACTGAGGCTGAAGGGACTGCGCATCCGTCCCCCTCCAAAAAAAACTCTAACTCTAACTCTCTGGACCTTTATGCCTTTTGAAATAGCAAATGTAGTAATATAGTTCTTAAACAAATATTCATCTGTGCATGAAAGCAACTGATAAATTTCCCAATTAGTCACATTTCCATCCCCAGGATTAATATAGCGTCTGGTGTATTTAGAAACAGAATGCATGCTGATTGACGTACGAGCAGGAGAAGATGCTCATGGTGGCAACCTGAGACTATGTAGAGTAAAAATCAGTAAATTTGAATTTAATTAACAGGTCACAGCAGAAAAATATCCACCCACAAATTCACACTCACTATGCCGCCGAGTCATTCAGCTGGTATTCTCGCGATCTTGCAAAGCAGCTCTGTATGCCGCTGTCACTCCACAGTCGCCTGATCACGTTGGCCAAGTCATCAGGGAGAATGCCCTGTTCCTCAGCAGCTGCAGCCAGGGCAAAGAGCTGCTGGGCATCGTCCTGCAGGGGGCAATACGGACATAGGAGTGGGTTGTTAAGAAGACTGTAACTAAAACCAAGGTGAAACCAGTATTTGTCGTAAAAGTTGGTTCTCAAAGACAAAGAGTTACATGCTCCTTTTACAGGATGTTAAAAGGGTAAGTGCTGTTACTTCCCCTCCTATAAAGGCTGCAAGGGAAGTCTTAGGAATAAGGTTAAGAAATATCTAACAATGACATTTAGAAATAGAAAGGATATTTCTTCTGCCAGTACAATCAAGAGGAAAAATTTAAGCGGCAATTAGCTGACAAACATGTTCTTGAATTCCTGCAAAATGACACCACTGGAAGGAAAGCAACTGAGGGAAACTTAAACATGCATTTTAGAAACAAGCCAACCTGCGTAACATGTTGGAAAAATCTCAACAGACAGTTACAATCTGATATTATAATATAATCCAACAGTATGGGCCAATGGGCCACTATGTCACGTTCCCCCAAAAGAGTCCAGGCGATTGGGGAAAGTAACAGTGAGCTGTTACTGTTTGAGTTCTATATCTCTATAGAACTGGCACAAAGAGAGGAAATGTTTTCATAAAGTGATTATAATATCATTACAACAAGTGATAAAGAAATGTGGCAGCCAATTTGGGCTGACCACATGTAAGAGATAGGTCTGTATGACTCAAAGTAACAGCATGCAGGGCTGCTTCAACAGACTGTGGTTTGATTTCCTGCTGTTTGCCACCTTGCTTGTTTCTCTCAGTTCACCATCTTCCTGTTGGCACAATGTTAATTATTTTTCTCTCTGACCTTTATTCTCAAGGATGAAAATTCTAAGCGTAATAAATAAAAAACCCTGGTTTTCTCTGCGCATTTGTATAATAATGCAACTGCCTTCATCAGCTAGAGTTCTAAATATGTCTGGCATCATCAAAATAAACAAATGATTCATAATGAAAAACTTGGTAATTGTGAATAGTAAGTAAAACTTAATACTAAGTAGAAATCTATTTCTGTCTACCTGCCATTGTCATCCAGTCAGTACACAATCATGGTCACTTTATTAGGTACACATATTCAACTGCTCCTTAACAAAAATGTCTAATCAGCCACATGCCAAAAACCCAGTTTATATTTAGGAATGCCAACATAATCAAGACAACTTCCTGGGTTTCAAGCCGACAATCAGAATGGGGAAGAAAGATGATTTGAGTAAGTTTAAATGTGGCAAGGTAGTTGCTGCAAGGGCTGGTCTCACTATTTGAGAAACTGCTGATCTACTGGGATTTTCCCACACAACCATCTCTAGTGTTTACAGATAATGTTCTGAAAAAGAGAAAATATCCAGTGAGCAGCAGTTCAAATGCCTTGTTGAAGTCAGAGGTCAGAGGAGAATAACCAGACTGCTTCGAGCTAACAAGAAGACAGCAGTATATCAACTAACCTCTCGCTACAACATGCACAGCACGTTGAACTTGTAAGCACATGGGCTACTGCAGCAGAAGACCACACCAGGTACCTCCGCCTATCAGCTAAGAACAGGAAACTGAGGCTAAAAATTCACACAGACTCACAAAGATTGGACAAAAGGAAATTGGAAAAACTGGTTTGACGAGTCTTAATTTCTGTTCCATCATTTAGTTGGTATGGTCAGAATTTGCAGTAAACACCATGAAAGCCTGGTTTCATCCTGCCTTCTGTAGTGGTGGTGTAATGTAATGTATTTTAATAGTTTGGGTAGCAAGTGAGAAACATTTCTGAATAGTGTTCCTGACCATGTCCATCATTTTATGAACGCAGGTTTCCCATCTTCTTATGGATGCTTCCAGCAGGATAACACTCCTGAATGAGTTCACTGTGTTCAAATGGCCTCCACAGTCACCAGATATCAATTCAATAGAGCACCTCTGGGATGTTGTGGAATGGGAGATTTGCATCATGAAACTGCAGCCTAAAATCTGCAGCAATTCTACGATGCCATTGCATCAAAACGGCTAAAATCGCTGAGTTATGTTTTCATCACCTAGTTAAATCTATGCAGTAAAGAATTAGGGGAAATTTAAAGGCTGAAGTCCAACCCAGTACAAACAAAGCAGCTGGTAATATGGACATCTGTGCCTATTTGATGGTTATCATTACATTGGTGATGCCAGCGTTAAATGGCCAGCCTCCTGAATTTGTGTCTCGTTCATGGTGTAGGGGGGTATGGAAACAAGAGTAGAGACAAGGAGGTACCTGCTGAGCATAAAAGTAACGACAAAGAAGGGGACTTTGCAACTCCATGAGATGGTTTGCTGTAACTCAACTGTAACCGCCAGTTACATTTTAGGCGGAGTGATTTGTGCATTTATGTTTGAGTTGTAATACGTTTACAGTTAATGTCTTGACTGGACCAGTAGTATTACTTCTATTTTAAAATGTGTTTATTTAGTGGTGTGTTATATTGACTATGACTGATGCGCTCACGTGCTGCCAATGAAACTGATCTTTACGATGACTCTCTGGGAATGTGATGCATTTATAAAACTCTTTCTGCTCTTTTTAACACAGCTAAAAGTTGTAGACTGCAGAATATTAGACTCACACACTCTCCTTATCCTCTTTCTCATTCACTTACAAATTTGTAGGCTTCGACTGCACATCAACTTGCAGCTGCAACGAATCATCATGAAACTGCAAACACTGACTTGAGTTTAATGTTTACTTCTATAGAACAGCATAATGTGTCTGTTAATGATCTTTATCACATGTAGATCAACTGCTATGATCAGTTCAACTGAAATCCAATATGGGGCATAATTAAAGAATAGCACGAAAGCCATAAGCGCGTGTCAATTTCTACAGGGCTGCTGCGCAAGTATGGGCAGGCTAGCACACTAATTGCTATGTGTGGGAGTGTGAGAGTAGCATCACATACACACAGCCATTTGACAGATCTATGGGTGAGAAAAAAACGTCACCACAGCAGAGTCCTTAATCCTTCTATTACAGCTTCAGTTACAGGATACACACACGGCCACTGTCAGACCTCACTGGCAGCTTGTTTGGAAGTCGATAAGTGTTCAAGGGTGCAGGAGACTGCATCACTGCCTCAAGCTGTGTATTGCTGCAGCTGAATTGTGTCTTCTGTCTGCAGGTTTCAGTATTAAAGTTGATTAAGAATGCACTGTTGCGTTTAACTTAGTGTGTGTTTATATGAGCTGCACCTAATTTTTTTGTATATTCATTCAGTATTTCTGATATGCTGGAACTATACAGTCATATTAATGAAGCTTTTTAATCATCTAATTAAACATCTTAATAACTGAATCCAAATGCACATCTCGCCCTCACAATCACATCTCATCTCTGTCCAAAATCCCATAGATATTACATTTGCTGTTGGATGAACTACAGAGACAACTTTCACATCTGCACATCAGAGAAATCTTTAAATATCTTTTACGCGTCAGCCTTTGCCATGTTGTCCATTCTTGTATGGGCACACTGGAAAGCAACTGCTAATTTTTCTGCTCAGATGACAACTGTTGCAGATTTTGTCAGCTGTAGCTTTGGCTAATTAAATTATTTTTAGATCCATGACTTGTATGTTGGAAAAATTGTCTCAAATATTTCACTCTGCCTCACTCTAAAATGAGAATCGCGTATTAGCAGATGAACAGAAGCAGTAAAGTTGTGGACTGGATGACTTAACAAAGAGCTACAACTTGTAAAGCTTCATAAAGCTGAATATAGAGATAGACTTACTTGATCATTCTCAGGAATTTAGCACTAAAAACAACTGTTTTCACTTCATCACTTTTTTCTACACTTACATATAATAAACAACTTAAACCATGCGAGCTTTTGCCTCACTGTTTGAAACTTTCACCACATTCAATATGAACATGTTATTTCCAGCTCATTTAAAAAAGCAAAAAATGGAGATCCTCAGAGAAACGATTTTAATGGGTCAGTATTTTATTAATAAGTCAACACAAAGGTGATCCAAGGAGAACTCATAAGCAGGTGCTCACCTAAAACCATAATATGGCTTAAACTAGGAATTACTGCAACACATCCAAGTGAAATCAAATGAAAACCGAGTTAGCGACATGAAAGGCAAGAGCCTTCCAGGAGAAGAGTGAGCCAGGGAGGAAACTGGTTTCTATAGATTCCCAAGCATGCTCAAGTCATTTCCTGATTAGGACCTAAAGTGAAGCATGTAAAAGGCAGGCCTGCCAAAGAACATAAACACAAGACCTAGGACTGTCACAAGCATGCCCTACTGTAACTCTCTATATAGACAGTAAATAAATAAATGCATAATTATTCATCTTTAATATGTGGAGTCATTCAAAGATCGACAGGCCGGTCTTCATTAGCTCGCTCGGCCACTTAAAAATGATCACTGTTTGGGAGTGATTGGGTTTAGCAAACACTAACATGCAAAGCAAACATAAACGGTGAGTCACATTTGTTAAAAAGCAGATCCAGACAAACAATTTAGCAACAAGATCTTTTTTAAGTTGGGTATTCTACAAAATAAGAAATTAGTTTGTGTTGCTGCTGAAGCTGCAGAAAGCAGCCTCAGCAGTGCTGTTCAAACCTGCCCTGCTTGCAGCACTGAATTAATCCAATCTGCAACAGAGCTCTCAGTGGCTGCTGTTGCTCCTGCAGCAGGTATACTTTCAGACTCCTCTCTGTCTAGTACAACTTTAAGGAGACAGCAGATCAAAGATGGACCAGATGGAGTCAGTAAGACAAGTGTTATTTCCCTGCAGGTTGCAAAGACATATCAGGAAAGGATTATACCGTGCTCCAGTTCTGTGTAACACCTACTACATAAATCTTACTGCTGATAAAAAAAGGTTGCTGTGAACAGATGAATGTTGGAAATCACATGATACCGTGTTTGTTTAAAACGTTGGCACAGCCTGACCGTGGTATTGACTGAACAAGAACTGCCAAGAAGAGGAAACATGTAAGAAATATATCTTATTTTCCAGAGTCATGGCAGCCTTTAAATAATCCTATTTAACCGTGTCATACTAAAGTGAGAGACAGTAAAATGTAAGTCTCAGTAATGACACGTAAGTGTATATGTAAATATGTAAGCAACTGAGTTATTTTCCCTCTTTATATTGAGAAAAAAGTGAATAGGACACAGTGACTGTAAACAATAAAAAACTTGTGATTTAAATTCTGGAAAAACACAATGCAACTCTTAAGTACTTTGCCAGATACACAGTTGCAAGATGCTGTTGATAAAGCAGGCTTTGTTTCGTTTAGCCCCAAGGGACATCCTGGTAAGTCAATAGTTAGTAAGGCCAAATTGAATTCAGCATCCTCACATAACAATGGTTTTTAGCCTTTGGTATGGATCTTGCTCCTGAGTCTTTATTGCTCTTACACATCTCATGCTTATACCATCAGATAAAGCATTTTGTAAAGATTGAGTACAACAGCATTTAGAGTGAATATTTTGTACACAAACATCATGCCTTAGAAAATACATTGTGTTTAGTAGTGTTTGTGCATCTTACCACTCTGGCAGGATTGCTGTAGTCTATCTTCAGACTGGCCATGGCTTTAACAATGGCCATTATAGATTGGATGGTATTACTATAAACCACTGCTCTGTACTGCTTACACTCATCTTCTGAGTAGCCATCTTCATGGATGATCCTGAGAATATCAAGAGACATTAATAAGTTTTATTTAAGTGCACATTAAACATTGCCCACAATATTCTCAAATATGTGATGCAATCATGCTTGCTGAAATAACTTCTGCTGTTTATCCTGTCAATCAAAAAACTCTTCTGGTGGTCTTCTTCTAACATCATTAACTGTACAATTTACTGTACAATTTCAATCATTTTCTTTACAATCATTACATACAACATTGTTACACATTAAGAGTTTTGGCTGGGTGTTAACACATAAAATATTTTTGAAGCTAAAAGCTGATTTTTTTTTTGTCTCTGTTGCTTTCTAGTCTATAAAAAAAGCATACTGAATACTCAGTATAACATTTATCATGTCAGCATGCTGTGTAGGATGATGTGTAGCAAACGGGGTTAACACACAGTGGGACTGCCTCAACACTGCAGCATTGAGCTGATGCAGTATCCTAAGTTTACCTCTTGCAGTATTATTACCCCGACTGTGAGGGTTTGTGCATGCACAAGTGTGCAGTCCATCATGAGGTGCAATCACCCAGACTTCATCAGGCTGCAGAACAAAGTGTGGAAAGAGCAAAGTGAGACATCCCCACAGTAAATCTAAAGTGGGTCTGCCCGCTGCTTTTAACAGCCTACTGATGTAAATGTTAATGAACAGAAATAATTTAGAAAACAGCTGCCTTCTTTTTTGAGCTGTTTTAAGAATATAGAATTAGCTGACTTTTCTTGCTGTAACACGTGTTTACAGAGCACATTTTCATGCGTGACATTAAGTAAAAGGTCAGAGTCATGATTGCTTCTGTCTTCATGCTAATAAATCGGTACCTCTGTACAAGTTTATAAATTAGCTTCAAAAGCAACAGACTGTTCTTGGTCCAAACTCATAAAAAATGGATTCGACGCCTGGTTAGCCCAAAGGAATGTGAATAATTAAGGCATTTAGTGTCCTCTGTTTTTATCCATTAGTGTGTGAGTATCTGTGTCATTTTGTATCCTGATTGGTGCACAACTTTACAAAAAGAAAGAAAGAAAAGAAAAGCCTCTGTATTATAGACAACATAAGAGCTGGACCTAGCTACCCTGGCATCATCCCCTGGTTTATGAAGTCTCATTTTGAAGCCTCAAAATCTGTGTTTTTACCATCGTCATTTTGATTTCAAAACAACTATATGACACAGAGGGGTCTAACTTTTAAATTACTTGCTCATTGGACCTCTATTCTGAAACACAGGACTCTCAAGATATACAAAAGGCTGTTTTATTCAGTATGACTCAAGCCTGATAGACTGAGCCCAGAAACCTATCAGGAAAGTGTTTGCAGAGGTCAAGACAGAGGGACATTTTTCCTGCAAGTCTTTTTCTTTTTTCACCCAGGCTGTCTCCAAATCTGATGGCTTCAGATAGAAGTGCCTTAAATCTTAAAGAGACTTCACAATTGGATTCATGTTTTTGACTCAGAAGCCAAGTCTGTTGGTTACACCATCTATTTGTTTAGTAAGAAATGAAATGAAATGCAAACTCACACTTATAGCTAGAGCTACATCATGTGTGTCGAAGAAGGGGAGGTGGCAGCAATATGCGTATCAGTTTATACATTCAAACTGATTTTCTTGCAATCTCTAGCTGCAACTGTGCTGCTTTTAGCTTGTATTATATTTCAAATGTATTATATTTATTTAGGATTATCTCTTGTTCTTTTTTTAATACGCAACTCTAGACCTGTCCATTTTTGGAAATGGGTCATCTGGTGTCAGCACTGCCCCTCTTATGTAAACACATGCATTGCTAAAGTCAAAAAGATCTGGGTTGACTTCCTGGGGTGATAACCGGCATCGTGTGACCACTTATAAAATGACTGTGGTTATTAGGCTCAGTGACACCATATAAATTAAAGTTTATTGTGATTATAAATAAAATTCTTGATTTGTGAGGGTTTTAAAAGATTTTCAGATAACCTCAGGCTTCTAACATTGAGCTCTATGAGATTTGAACTCTTCTGAGAACTTTAGTAGTTACCCCTACTTGAGTTATCACGTTCACAAACTAGAGTGTCCATATCGCCTGCCTGCCTGGCAGGGTGACAACAATATATCACATTATACATATATACATCCATTCACAGCTGAGGGATAAAAATCTAAATGCATTATCTTAAAGGGCAACATTTACTTCCACACACAGACATAAGCACTACTTAGGTTTCTTTTGTTACACAAGAAAAAAAAATATGAGACCAACAGATCATATAAAAGATGAGTACTAAGCAATTAGTGCTAATATTAGTTTGTCGCTTTTAATGGTTTTGTGATTACTAACCAGTGAGGTGAAAAAGCTTTTGTGTTACACAAAATTTAAAAAAGGCAGAATAAACATTCATTTTACAACTTACTTCATCTGCTTTACAATGGTGCTCTTTCCAGACTCCCCAGCACCTGTTGGAACATTAACATGAAAGAGTTACAAAGGATCTGTGTGCACATAATAAGAATAAACTTAAACTTTAGTTGTGGCTGTTCCTGCTTTGAAAATAAGAGCAATCCAGTGATGACCTACTACTAAGATAACATTCATCCTCTGGGTTGCCTGGTTTATTTATGTTTCCATTTGGGAGAACATGATGTACAGATATGCATAAATACGTCCCATATCCATTTCAGTGTTTATTTTGTGCTCCAAAAGAAGTGGCTTTTGACTAATAAATATTTCACAACTGCACAGCTTCTCCTAATCCACTTATTATGATGAAAAAAGTTAATTTAAAAGGTGGAGTTGCAGCACATAAAACGCTATCCTGGAGTTAGGCTTTCCTGAAGAACATTTTCTCAGGAAAGTCATATTTAGCTAGCTGGCTAATTAGACAAACTACACAGCAGAAGTCTGTGTTGGTTCTTAGTCATCCAGTTCATGGTAGTCTTAGGCGCTTGAAAAATAAGGCAACTGGACTTCCTTAAGTTTGAGAAAATATTTCACCGCTTATGCAAGAAGCTTCTTCAGCTCTAGAAACAAAAGGTGGACACTTTCAGGTGTCTAACCCTTAGAGGCGGCTGTCCACTTTGGAGGCTGTCTTTGACCCACTATTGAAAAAGGTCAAAGGGTCATTACCATCAGCAGGGGTAAAGGGTGAAACCACTGTGAGACTTTGCCCCATCATGTGACCTTGTGTGTGTGTGTGTGTGTGTGTGTGTGTGGGCGGGGGATGGGGGGGTCCAGGATCTAAGGCTACGTCTACACTAGTCAAGTAAAGTGGTAAATTTGAAAACAGCGTTTTCCTCTGAAAACTCTCTTCATCCACACTATCGTTTTAAGTTGTTTTCATAAGAGTTGTTTGTCCACATTGAAACGGCCGAAAACACTTACGTTCCAGTACTGCTCAGGCGTGAAACGTAAGATGATTCATCCCTGTGTCATTTCTATCTGATAGAATTAAAGAATTTAAAGAAAAGCTATCTGGAGCATGTACAAACTGATATTAATCATTAACAGGGCTCTCAAAACTGAGAGCAAACAAAACAACTGCTGTTTAATGCCCTCCCCCAACTTAACTTTTAATTGGTCACATGACTGCATCATATGACTAACATGCTTCATCGTTTCCGAAAGTCTCCGTTTTTGTAGTCCACACTGCCACACGAAAGCACAGTTTTCAAAGGTATCCATTTTTGAGAGCGTTTTCAAAAAGCTCCATTTTCCTTGACCAAAAACGCCGTCTCAGTGTGGACAGGAGGCCAAAATGTAAAGAAAAAGATTCATAGTATCTAAAGACTGCATCATAGGTGGCAGACAACTGGTTTGGTAAGCCACCACCTCAGTTAAATAATGCTCGTTCACAGTTGCATAGATGGCTTCCTTTACTCCTCTCTCAAACCATCTGTCTTCACGGTCCAAAGAGTGATCTTTGTCCTTTAGGTGAACAAGTGTACAGTTATGTCTTGTCCTGTTGAGGTGGTTCTTCTATGCTGAGTCATGCATTTGTGGAATGGTTGTGTACAGGTCTGATCTCTCCCTACTGAACAGAACTGCACATAGTGTATATGGTGTTTAGGTTGTGTATACAAAGTTATTTCCTAGAGATGAACTAGTCAATAGTAGAAACAACCTCAACCAGAGATTGGGATGTGGGATGTGGGATGTGAAACATCTTCACAAAACTAAAGAAGACCAGTTGTTTGATGCACCAGATTTATATATTGTGTCACATTGATATTAGAGATTCTATTGGCCCACACAAATGTGGAAGGGCCTACGTGACACCAACATGCTTGAGTAAAGTATACGTGCATGTGCGCACGAATGACACATTAGAATTTCATCGTCTTTTATAGCAAATTACATTAGAGACCCCTTGGCTTGGACTGCAAACTCTCAAGTTAGTTTATTATCAGAGTGACAGTATGGAGTAATGTTCACTCTGTTCGATTGCTTGTAGTTTGATCCTATTCCAGTATTTCCGTTACTGTCAACTGACAGCAATTTCAAAATTCCTCAGGAATATTTAAAGTCATAAGCAAGAGAAAAACAACAAGCTACTTAAGCACAGGAGTAAACAATAATAAATTTAAATACTCAATTTGGAGAATTCAACACATTGCAGAACCCAGTACAGACACACATTGCATTTAGTGCTGAAACCACTAGCATGGTTACGCTGCTATAAAAGCAAGAAACGCTCCACCAACAGGACAGTAAAATTCCTATTCCTCTGGATCAAAAGTAAATAACTAAGGATCCATTAAGAATTAAAAACTTAATTCTGAGTCAGCCTAGACAAAACTGTTACGTAAACAAGCAAAATCATCATGCACACACATTTCACAAGTCAGCACTTTACTGCCTTTTGTTTCATAACCTATAATCTTACTTCCATGAGTTATGAATAGAGTGAGTAATACAATGAATGAATACAATGATTCAGGACGATTGTTATCATGTTGAAACGAGCAGGCGCGAGCCCTTTCCACTTCTGTGCCACCATAAACTGTCCCCTCATGCCACCTGACCCAGCCCTGCCAACAGACATTAGCTTATCCTCGGGCTGACGGACCAAGTGGGACAAGCAGTGTTGCCTGTTCACGCTGTCAACACGCATCATTTTCGCACACATCAAGTACTTTTCTGAGAAAAAGAAGGGAACACAGGACAAAGGGAGACGTGTAAAAAGCCAAGTCTTAGGTTACATTTGCTGTGCTGCAAGCTGTCAGAGAGCTGGATGGATCTCTATGTGATTTGTGTATTTATAAAAAATGTATTTTATGCAACAACCCAGCACACAAAAGAATGTGTGTTTTATAACATGAAAAATGATCTTTTCAGTTCTCCCTTTTGAATTACTAATATCTGCTTCTTGTCGTAAAAACCTCTAATAAAGACAAAAATGTATAAGAAGCTGCTTCTTTTTTGTCAACACCATATCTCTTAAGAACACATTGTTTTTATAACAAGAGGCTTGTCAAATTTCTTCTTTTGAACTGCCATCTACTTTTATCTGGAACATTAAAGCTTCCTTTCAGATGCAAAAACATGAACAAATAACATAAATACAGCCTTTGATTTACAAGTTCTTATATATAAAAAAATGTCCTGGTTAAATACATAAGGTAGGAGGTAGAAAGTGAGATATCCACCTCTCTGTGGACACGCACGTGTATGAAGGGCACCTTTCTGATTCCAGAATAAAACTCATCCATTAATATTTCAGACCTAAAGGGAGGCGGACGCTTGTGAGCAGCAGAGAAAAAGAAAAGAGCTTCCCAATTCTTCAGGCACGAGGTATTACAGGAAAACCGGAGACTGTTCTTATTCTGCTTCAGGGGAAAACTTTTGAACTGATGTTGTATTTACAGGAAAATATCATCTTATTCCTGCAACCTAAGGGAATAAACAGTGCAAGATAAATATGAATATTTTTAATCCATCTTCAGTGTGGAATTGATCTGTGTTTCCTTGTTTTATAATGAAAAATATAAAAACGCAGTGTAACCCAGGAGAATTGTGAACACTACATGAACATACACTCCTCTCAGACAACAAAAAAATACAGAAAAGTCGTCAGATTTATCACTCCGTTAAAGGCCTAAATCTGTCATTTTCCCAAATCAAATGTCATTGTCCTCAGTCCTCTTCATCCTCAGATAATATAAATCCTTCTACAAAGTTCACAAATGGTCTCCATACCTTCTCAAAAACGTCCAATTTCCCTTTCAGTATACATGTTATCCGCTCCAATGGCAAAGCCACCATCATTTGTTTTATCCACTGTGTGATACTCGGTTCCCTTGTTTCTTTCCATTTTAGTGCAATTAATCTTTTTGCTTGTAACAAACCCATATCGATAAACATTCTGTCACTTTTTGTATATCTCACGTTTTCTGGGTACAATCCCAAAATAAGGAAGCCAGGATCCAAAACAACCTCTTTGGATAATATTTGTTTTGTTTGTTTGTGTTACTGCAACCTAAAAGGATCCTATCTTCCTGCAATCTCAAATACAATGCCAAAAAGTACCTTTATCTTCATTACATCTATTACAAGTGTCTGGAATATTAGGGTTGTACTTATTTAATTTTTCAGGAGTAATATATATTCGCATTAACCATTTGTATTGCAACAACCTTAATCTAGAATTAATTGTTTGTTTATGAGCTTTTGTGCAAACCAGTTCCCATTGTTCCATGGACATGTCCTTTTTTAAATCATTTTTCCAAGCATTCAACCTTCCTAACGAACTTTCAGATGTTTTGGACCTAATTAATTTATATATTTCTGATATTGCCCCTTTTTTTGAACTGCTTTTGCTAATTATGTCTTCCAATTCTGATTTTGGTGGTTTGGTGCAAGTATTATTTTGTTTTGCTCGAATGTAACTTCTGATTTGGAGATATTTGAAAAATTGCTTTCTATCTATATTATATTTATGTCTAAGCATATCAAAGGACATCATATCTTGAGAATCTGTTGCATACAAATCTTGAATTTTTTGGAGTCCTTTAACTGACCATTGTCTAAAAACTTTATCCTCTCTTCCTAGTCTGAAATCCTGGTTTCCCCACACCGGTGTAAATACAACAGGTTCCTTCATATATCTTTTTACATCATACAGCACTTTGACCATGTTCTTTACCATTGGATTTTTTGCCTTTTTAATCAAGTTTACTGCTGTGTCTGAGAAAAAAATATAAAGGTAAAGGTGGATGCAAAGTAATACTTTCCATCTCTGTCCATTGTGG
>VUQR01031119.1:0-15148 GCA_015108515.1 Hemichromis elongatus
GTAACAATTAAGCTCCTCTTTAATTATCGTGTATTCTAAAGCTGTGTTCTGGAGAATCACACACTGAAAGCTGTAATCAAAATATTAATGCCTGACCTACACGGTTATGGTTTCTACAGGCCTCCAAATCACTGGATTTTTACTCTCCGGTAGCCTTCTTGGCTTTATTGTGGTTAAAACATCATGGGTTATGTGTTTAATTTCAGTTTGCTTCCCACACAATGAACATGCAAGCCAACCATCATCAGTATAAACCTGGTCTAATCACTGGGTCCAGGGTTTGGTCCATGATTTTGGACTGTTCAGACAGATGCCCCGACGAACTCACTTTGACTTATGGAGCCACTTGTTTGTGTGAGAATCCTTTATTTCCAGTTTAAAGTTGAGCTGGGAAGTAGAGCACACTTCTCTGACCTCCTGCTCAAAGAAAGTGAACTCTGACGTCCCTCCCTCATTCTTCACACAGACAAAATTTATGTGAAGTCAAAATAAAACACAATGCAAACAAACAATTACGTCTCTTACAGACTTTTGTTTGGTTTTCTTTAACTTAAATGTGAATTTACTGTATATTTTTTAGTGGCTCATAGAACGTAAACTTCAAATCCAGCATAGCTGATGTAACCAGCTGTGTAAATATTGTCTTAGTTAATTTTCTAAGTGTGACGGCTAAATCTGTTCACACTGATAATAAACTTCAGTTTTTCAGTTAATGTAAAAAATGTTTTTAGTTGCAGCTGCTTCTCTACCAGAATCTCTGCAAAGACAATATCTTACCATGCTGCCAGTAACACTTTAAAACAATAAATGAGATTAATAATAACCCTTATATGATGCTGATCACTGCTTTTTGTGACTCTGCTATAACTTTATGCACCATCTATTGAAGGCACACCCCAGGTTTACGTCCTTCCTGGGTTTGTTGCGATTATAAAAATCTCTTACACTCTATTAAACTTTATTTTAATGATTTGAGTGAGATCCCAGCAGTTCACTTATCTTATTATTTCAAGTAAAGCAACAAAATGCCTCAGCATTTGGGAGAGTTTACAGGGAATGTTTTCTGACGCTGTGTTGACAAGCCTCCCATCGGAGTACGCGGCGGAGGACCACCCTGGTTGACTCTCAGCTCTCTTCAGCTATTCCCTTTTTCCTACGTAGGCTTTTAAAGCTCTTCTTTTGGAGTTGGCTGCCTTGTTTGCTCATTTTGTCTGTGAGCATCATGTTGGCGCTCCAAGTTGTTTATGATGGATCAAAGACTCCTGCATCAAATCAAATATTTATTACCATGCTAACCCACCCACCCCAAAAAAGAGTCACCACTGGTATTATTCAATCAGTCATTTCATATGGAATAGATTTCTTTGTGAATGTACAACATGTAGGCTCTGATTTATCCACAAGCAGACATAATAGAAGTGCAGGAAGTAAAGAATGATTTAACACAGCCCCTCCAAGGGGAATGCACTGTTGACAAAGTCTGTGTGGGTGATGGCATGGAGGTGATGCACAAAGAACATCAGGAGCTGCAGTAGATAGCCTAACTGTTGAGGCCAGATGTTTGGCAAGAGTCACATAGAGTAGCAAAAGAGTAAACACACTGATCAATCAAGGACATGATTACTGAAGTCCTGTTGTGAACCTGAACATTTTATTTTTAGTAAGTTGCTGATTTAAATTTTGATGTAATGAGCGAGGGGTGGATATGAGTGAGTAATAGGAGCACCATGCACGCTGCAACCACATGATACTGTAGTTTCAACCCTAAAGCACATGCTAGAGCATTATCCTCTTATTAGACGCCAACGGGGACCTGTGTGTGTCTACATTTCTGATCAACGCAGAAGAGGAACATTTTCTGGACTTCTCTTTTTAACCAGAAGGGTTCCCACCTGGTGGCCATGGCAAAGAATGCAGGTGAAAGGTAGTTCAGACTCACAACCTGCATCGATCTTTTATATACACTCTGTGAACACCCTCAGCATTACATCCATCAGTCATACATTTAAAACCATTGGCAGGTGAAGCAAACAACAACAACAATGTTGAAATGTTTTGGAAGGCTTGCTTCTGGGAATTCACCCGGATTGTGGTGACACATCTGGGTGTGTCCACAATCTGAAGGGTCAGTGCTGTTTTGGCAGCACAAAAGCAGAAGCTTTTAGTATTGTGGTTGATTGGTGGAGTCCTCGTGATCAATGATGTATTATTTGCTAATACTGATACACCGCAGCTCTTGTTTAATGTGATGAAATATCAGAGTTTCCGGTTTGTGTCTACAGACAAGAATAAAAAAAAAACCCTGAATGCTTGATATTTAATGTGGTGTCAAAATCATGCATCAAGTTTAATATTTCCTGAAAGATGTCCAGTTCATTCATTTGTAGTATAGCCTAATATGTCCAGAAAAAAGTAATATTAGTTGTGGCATGCGTGCCTATTGTAAGTTTGAAACCCATGTTTCAGAGGAGTCTGTTTTCAGAAATCTTTAAAGCAATTAGCGATCCACTTAAGGCCGACATATAATTAATGCCAGAAGAGCCGAGAAACAGAGCTGTGGAACTATTCTTTAATACCAACACATTCCTGTGTTACTGAAAACTTGTAGACATGAGTGAAACTACAGGCCAGAGTCATCTGTACAAGCTCAGCTCAGCCCCTTTGAACCATAATCCCCCTCAAACATTTAGACACAGAGCAAAAAGGATCGCCGAGTGGCACAAAGTCATCAACCACACAATGCTGAGATTCACTTCAAAACATGTGAATGTGAAACAAGGGGAGATTCATGAACATGTGTGGATAAAAAGACCAAGTTGAAAGGCATAAAAGACTCACATGTCCGAGCATATGGTTGCCAGATTTTGCAGCAGACTTCTGATCGCACAAATAAAACTTTTCTGGTTTTTGAGTGAGGATGGATGAATGGGAGGTGGATAACGATGTGAGGGAATTTGTTTCATGTCATGACGGGCGGTGAATGAGTGTGAGTGTGACAGCCCCATTCACAGATGCTTTGAATCTGATGTGTGGATCTTAGTTAATCCAGCAAAGAGGAAAGGTCCCTTGTTATCTGTTATGCTGCAATAAAATGTTTATGAAATCCCGAAAGCAAAATGAATGATAGAGAAAGATTCAAAAAGCGATCAGAAGGTCAGCTTCAGGCAAAAACAACAAAATGGCACAACACAGGACACAATAATAAATGCATAATTAAAATACACGAGCTAAAGCTGCGAGCAAGAAACACAGTGAGAAAACATTTGGTGTAATACTTTTTCATGTGTGCGCAGCGGTGAAAGAGCATGGATGTGGTGGGTAAGATGTCATAAACTTGTTTGCAAGAAGTGATTTGTGGGTCTCGCATGGATTATGAATGGTGGCAGCATCAAACAGCTGAAACTAAAAAACTGCAGACATGTTTGAGTGGCCTCATGTGTGCTCAAATATCGCGTTTGCTTTACTTACCGAGCAAGATAAACTAAACTCATGTTCACATGCGTATGACACAACTGGCAGAGATTTCATGCCCAATTTACATTTTGTTTCACTTTATTATTGAGCAGCGTGTTTATGCCAAACTTTATAAAAGGCATGTAAGCAAAAAGCTGCAGTTTCTTTCATGGCCACTTGAGGCTTTATAAGAATGTAAGCCTGCTAGAGTTTTACCAAAAAAATAAAGTCATAAAAGTTTTTACAGGCACAAATGTGTTTTTATTTGTTTGTTTATATAGCATAATTTCTATTATAAAAATTACCATTTGAATTGTGTTCAGGCTTGATGCATAATGATCAGTGGTTGTTTCATTTTGCTCTGAGTTTCTTTTTTTCCCTCATATATACATCTAATTTTAAGTCTATTTCTTGGTTTGTTTTACTGTATATCTTGTAATATAACAGTGAATTTTAAAAAAATCTAGCTATACTTGGTCAAGAAGCTCTGCTGCTTTCTTATCCCAGTTCTGGCTTGAAAAACAAAGCAAAATGCAAAAACGTGAGGCTCCAGAACAAACGCAATCGTGCCATTGCATAACAAGCATCTGCTAAAGGCAGGCAAACAAAAGTGGCTATTACCATTATGAGAACAGTGTATGAAACAACATGAAACAGACTGTGATGTCAAACACACTGAGGTTATGGAGAATTATCTTGTGAATTTACAGAGCTTATTGTTTTAATTGCTCACAATACTGTGTTCATTCATTGCAACAGCTCTCATGATTTCTTTTTAAGCCACCAGAGATGTTTAATTTTCAGGGAAAAAATCTTGCATGTGAGACACATGAAAGACTACTTTTTAAACATCAGCATACAGCACACCACAAAACCGCAAATCAAAGTTAAGTGAAAGTAAATTGTGCCCTTAAAAGTTCCAGGCAAATCTGCAGGTTTGCAGGTGGGTAACTATTTTAGGTGAAAAGATTTCAATATGCTGCCCCCAAGTGGGAAAATACTGCAGGTGCTGCGTTTGCCACGTCATCCTGAGAAAGATGCTCATTTATTAGTTATAAACTTTTCCTTCAGCTCTTTGTATAGAGCAACCTTGCCTTCACATTTTTCTGCTCTACATATTCTCCCAAGTTTTCCCCACTGGAACAGAGTGGATACTATTCAAGCTGTTTGCTTCCTCACCCAAATTATGAGTGATGCATACCAAATATCACACATGTACTAACTTTGGCCACATACATACTTCGTCATGCTCTATTCTCAGATTTTAAGTATTTTCATGACAGAGGATTAGGTCTTTAAAAGAATCCATTCACTTTATTTTCCAGCATTTATTGGTTTCCAACTTGTGTGCGAAGGCTGAGTTTCACAAGTCAGAAAGAACAACAAGTACTGCAAAGCCAGGTGGTAGAAAACCCATAGCACCCAATAACTAGAGCATCAGTGAAAATGCATTTTAATGGTTCCAGGTAACAAACCTCGCCATTGTTGTTCAGATAGAGTGAACATGAACTAAAAGCTTTGTTTGTGTTCGCCTTTCCACACTCACTTATCTCATTATGAGGGACAAATGATCCAGTGGGTATGAAGACAAACCAAGAAAAGGCCCTGCATGCACAAAATTAAATGCAAACAGGTTGCACAATGTCTTCTTCTTCATGCTGCATTTTATGACCAGGAGTACAGATTGCTTTCGGTCATTTAAGAGGGCAGTTTTAATGTCATGTTGTGTAACTGGCCACATCTTTATCCTGTTATAACTTTATTAATTTGGCTTCAGCTTTCATCCAGAGTTTATAGGCCTTCAAAATACCTCAATCCCAGAGGTTGGTCTTGTTGAACAGAGCTCACCCACTGTGAGCTATGTAAACAGCTGTAAACCACACACAGACACACTCACACAAGCTGCACAGGAGAGAAACAGTCACTCCTCGGGACCTGGAACAAAAAAAGAAAGAAAAGAAAAGATGCTCAACCAAAAGCTGAACCTCAAAGGAACAATTTGCAAATATCATGTAATGCATTATAAAATCACCAAATAAAGAAACCAAACACTGCAAATAGGGTAGGAAAATATGACGTGTTCAGAGAGTTTGTTTCAAAGGTGGGCTTCAAGTCCAAGAAAAAAAAAGAGAATTTGATTTGAAACGACTTTATTCGTTTCAACCAAGTAGATAATGTGTAGTAGTAAGAAAAAATAAAATGCTGACACAATATTGAAGTTTTTGAAATGTTATCCTAATGAAACTTCTGTTGAGTACACCTTTATTACCCTGAAAACAATAGATTTAAAAACGTAACACCTATGGAGTCTACAGCTATTTCCTTTTTTTCATACGTGTCAAATACATTTACGGTTTTTCAACTATGAGGAGATTTTGGGGAAAGTGAGTAGATGCTTCTGGCACACGCTCACCTTGTTGTACTGATGTTAATTCCAGAGGAATTTCTAGGAGGGAAGAAACTGACAAACTCCCAAACTGACTTATTGCAGTGGCAGCATGCTATAACAGCAACAGTCCAATTCAGTGAGCTCTTTTACTAATGTTTGTAAAGGCAGGCTGCATGGCTAGGTGCTTGATTTTAAACACATGTGGTAATGAAACTAAAAACGTCTGAATTCAAAGAGTGAGAGGTGTGGTCCAATAGTTTTATCCATTTAGTGTAAGTTCTCGAAAATTTACATTTTTTGAGTATTTTTAGTGTTCTGAAAGTTGTGGATAGAAACAATGTAAAGAAATGACTTTATACTTGGAACCAGTATTTTGTTCCTCTGTATGATGTACAACCTGTTTCATTCCCTCCCCTCAACACCTTCCTAACAGACACATATTTACTGGACATGTTTTGACAGGTGGTCATCACTGGTTTATACTGTAGGCAATTTAATTGCAGTCTGCAGGAACAGCAGAAGAGATGGAAAGAGAGCAAGTGTTAGTGAGTATGTGGCTGTCTTTGTGTTATGAATATAACAAGATGACAGACAAGAAAGACCAAACACACACACACAGGAAATTTAGAAAGAGCAACTGAACATGGATCACAGACAGGATGAGTATTATTTCAGTCTCAGCTGACACAGTTGTCAGTGAGCGCCATGACCAAAATCTTTTTCATTCCCTATTTCATAAACTAACTTCTTTATTCCCAGCACATCTGGCGGACAGATGTCTATCTCCTCTTACGTCTCTTATTTTTTCCCCCTCTCTCTCTTCTTTTGCCCTTGGGCAGGCCTGCTGTTAATCGCTCTTCTCCACCTGGTGAGACCACCCACATACTGAGCAGTGACGCTCAGCCCACCAGCAGTGTATGTGTGTCTGTGTCTGTGTGTATTAAAAATTCATACATAAGAACATCATTACTTGAATTTACACAGGAGCAACAGTAACAGGAAATAAATAAAGTCTAAATTATTTGTGTGGAGATTTCAAAGCTCAGATCTCACATTACAGATCATTGCTATAGTTTCTTTGAACATTTTGAACATCCTGCAACTCTCTGCCCTTAATAAATGTAAATATTGGAAAAGAAAGAAAAAACTGCTGTGATATATTCTGCCCTAAAATTGAGTGAAAGCATTATCTAAAGTCAATCTGAGCCCGGTTAGATAAGGTTTTATGCCTGGGAAATAAGTCCGTTTTACTATAGTGAAACTAGAGAGTCTTTCACACACAGTATGAATTTGAAATCTTTTTAAAAATCTTTTTTAAGGAATAAGGGATAATAAGACATGATAAAAAATAAGGATATGGGAGAAAAAAGAAATGGGCAAAATGCCCTTTTAATTATTAATGCGAGCGTCATGGCGTAGCTGAATGCTAAGCTTTTGTTGCCATCTAGTGGTCAAGAGACCAAAGCAGACAAAATATTAGTGGTATTGTACTTCATTTTTTTCTAATTAATTCTAATTAATTTTACTTTTTGTTTTTAATCCACTCCAGTTTTAGTTAGTCCAGTGTCAGTTTGCTTGTTTCAGTTTAGTATTTATTGTTTGAAAATGTTTATTAGTAGGTTACAGGGATCATAACCCCCTGATAATGAGCCTCATCCTCCTCTGTTTGTTTGGACTGTTCCATGGTCATCCACCTGCATGTACACATGACATCCTTAGAGACACCACAACATAGAGTGTTAACACTGCACAGTGTCACTCATAATTCATATTTTACATTTACAAGAAAAAAGACCTGGTGCTGAAACAAGAAACTGAGGGAATGAGATTGGTGCTGTTAAAGTAAATGAGCTGTCAAAATAGGCCCATCATTCCAAATGTTCTGCAGACCCTGTTCACACAACATAGCTGGCTGAAGAAAAATTTAAATATTATTTACCTTATTTTATTGAGGCAGTGTGCAAAGATGAGACCGGCCCTGAACAAGGTCAACAACAGTGAACTGTATGTCATAAAACAATACAGGTGTATTAATAATGATGATGATTCTCATGAAGAAACTGATGAAATTTGTATGTCATTGGGTCCATTCAGATAAACAACAAGATTCTCCATGATTAATAAACTGGGTTTAATATTTTTTAATAAGATTTTATGTGTAGAGACAGAAAGAGGTATTCAATAACAATAAACCAAAAAACTGGATCAGACGTTTTGATGGTGTTTTGAGTGAACTGGATAAATTTTTTTTTTTAAATAGTGCAGATCATAAGTCAGTCAAATCAGCCTTAAAGGATAAAAACATGTCTCACAACAAATCCCAGAGTAGACAACATACACATGGTCCAACATTCAAACCCAAAGGTAAATGAAGAGTTCCAGGTTGATCCAACTACACTATATATCACAGTTAATATAGCATTCAGATGATGATGCTGCTGATATAGATTTCTTATTGCTGTCCTTTAATATACAGAAAGGTGAAAAGGTCAATTCAGAACTTGCTGGGGAGTCATCAAATTTTTACATTTTCTTTAACATCAAGTAATCTAGTAGTAGCTGCATTGAAAAATTAAAAGCTATGTTTCGAAAGAAAAATTAACACCTCAATCAGGATAATATAATGGACAAAACAATATAATCAACTGTGTGCCAAAACTGAGCCTCAGACTGCAACTTAACAAGAAATTAACTCATGAGACTTTAATATGTGTAAAATGTTCTAACAGGCTATGTTAGCTTAGCTTTAACTAGAATTAATACAGGAATTGGGGGTGGGACCATTCGCGTTTTCAGCCTAGGGGTGACATCAAGTACCGGGACAGGTAACTTAACCTCCTCGACTGCTATACTAAAATAAATCCTTGAGGGTTTTATTTACATTGTTTTTACCCTGTTTCAGCTTCACTCGATATTAGCTAATATGCCGGTAGCTAATGCACTGTCAGCTAAAACGAAGTTCAGAGGGCCTAGTGCAGGTCATCTGCCCCTGAGCACAACAAGTATAATGCCCCCAGGCAACAATTAAGGAAAATCCCAAGTAATTTCTTTAATATTTTTGGCAAATTGCTGTTTAAAATAAGCATTAGATGGTCAACTGCCATTCTCCAAAGAGAGAACGTTTGTTTGATGTCTTGTTGTGCTTTCTATGCATCCCTTTTCTTCTTTCTGCTTCCAGCAGAACAGATAAGAAATGTGGTGAAAGTTCCCATTAGGCTTTTTGTGTTTAACAGGTAAGAGAAAAACTTCCTCCAAAATGTTTAAACTTCAAAGCTCATGCATACATGCACATACAGTGCTCAGTGTCTTTACATCTTTCTTAATTGTGCATTTTGGTGTTTTTATCTTTGCAATAGTGTAGTGAAATATTTGGGTGGTAGAAAAATAATAGATGCACAAGGACCAAAGCTCACCTTTTCAAACAGGAGAAAAGGAATTATTTTACAATAATACTGTAAACTTTGTGTTTATATGAGAGGTTTCCAAACATCGGAAACAGCTGCTACATCTGTAATTCTGTCCATCTTGAGGAGTGTCCAAACACTATATCACATCATTGGCTCACCTATATTGACGCAGAGGTACTCCGAACAACTGGATCTGCAGTTTGTGAGGAACATCAGCAGTCGGCCTACATCCTGTTTTACGAGAGAAACGTAAGAAGACACAGCATCTCATCCTGAAGTGAGAGGATTTTTTAATGTGCTTTTACCTTGTTGACCAATTTTGCCTTCATTCTCAGTTCTAAAAGAGGATGTGGAAGGTCATCATCATGCTGAGAAGGAACAACGGTCGTCCCAGACAAGTTTTAGGAAGTATTGCCCTTAAAAGGAAGGGTCCTCCCAGAGAGCCTCGTTCCTCCCAAGATTTCTTCCTCCAAGAGGGAGTTTTTTCTTGCCACCGTTGCCCCACATTCACTGGTCTCATCAGGAAAGATAATCTTAAAACTAAATCTACTACTGGTAGATTTAGAGAGTCCTTTTCTGGACTAGTGTTTGGCTTGATCTCTGGGAAATTTTTTCTGTAAATATTATCTATACGATAATTATTTATTTATTTATTCCTGCTGCATGTTCCCTGTTTTTGCTGAACTTGATCAGCTCAAAAAACAAATCGTGTTGTGGTTTACTAAAATAACTCATTTACAGGTCACACTGAAAGCAGGTTCACAACGTTTAATTAACAAAGTTAAGATCAGTTAACAACAGCTGAACTAAAGATTTTCTTTTTTTTCATCTGTAAATATTCCAATGAGGTCCATTCCAATGCGCTCAAATGGGATCTCCATTAAGGGTAAGAAGCATAAAGGCGCTCTTGGAATGGCCAGCTGGTTCACCAGCTGACACCAGTGGATGCAAACCATACTCTTGAAGTGTGGCTGTCAAGAAGCTATTCAGAAGAAAGGGTACATTGAGAAAATGCTGTGGTGCAGGGGAAACAGGTTTTATGAAGTGATGAAACCAGATTTGAACATTTAAACTCAAGTCATCAGTAATGTGTATGGAAGAGATCAAGAGAAAGGTACAACAGCGAGTATCTTCAGCCATCTGTAACACATGGTAGAGGCACCATTATGAATTGGGGTTGCATCTCAGTCATTGATGTTGGGGATCTTCTCAAAATGTATGAACACAGAAAAAGTAGTGTTAGATTTTGATCATCAAAGCATCTGATTGGCAACATGGCAATGATGCCTAAACACAGTACTAATGCAGCAAAAGTATACCTTAACAGATAAACAGACAGTGGAACACTATCAGTCATGGATTGGCCTCCCCAGAGCCTAAAACTCAACATTACTGAAGCAGCATGGGATCATCTGGACAGAGAACACCGTTAAGTGACGGTGAGGTGTCTATGGAGTCTGTCTATTGATGTTGATGGGGCTGTGTGCTTTTCTTCGGAAATCCACTATCAACTCCTTTGTCTTTGCGACATTGAGGGTGAGATGGTTGTCTCAGTGGATCAGGGCTGCATGCCTTCCAATTTCACAATTGGTCTAATGTCTGTAACTGGTCACCAGGTCCATAAATTCCCGTAGCAGAGCCGTGAGCTTCTCCAAGATCTAATAAAGGGGTGTCATACTTATTTTAACTCAGGGGCCAAATGGGGGAAAATATTTTCCCAAGTGGGCCAGGATGGTAAAATCAGGTAAAACTTTAAAGAAACTTCAGAAATAGGATCAACATAAAAAATAAAGTTGGAGCCTGAGGACGGTGTGTTAAAAGAGTACAAGCACAACATAGTTATTAATCATAAAACACATACCTCAGTGATTCACAATGCAGCACTTTAAGTGAGGTTGCATAGTTTATTTGACTCCTGATACCTGGCATCTTTTATCTTTCACCAGCTCATCGATATCAGGTGTGACATCCTGAGCGGCAGCCAACTTCAGGATGTGATTCAAATGCTTGTGCGTGAGCCTTGAGCGCAGCTTTGTTTTATTTATGCTCATTACAGAGAAAATGTGCTCACAAAGATATGTGGTTCTGAGCATGCACAGTTTTGCAGGGAGGGCTGTCAAGTTGGGGTAACCTGGCAAGATATTCTGATAAAATGTGTTCAAGCCAGCTGCGGCAAATTTGCCCTTCAAATCCGAGTCACACTGCAAGTCTATTTCAAATTGTATGCTGACGGGCAGATCAGAGGGATTCACGGTGAATGGCAAGCAAAAATCCTTCTCCAGTTCACCAAAAATTCGAAAGCATTGCTCAAACTCCCGTAACTCTCCTCTTATTTTATCTTTGAACCGATTCATGTCTGCCACAGGTTGGGTCACACACACATTTTTCAGACAGGGGAAGTGAGCTGCATCACCAGCGAGTTGCATCTCCCACAATGACAGCTTCAACTTGAAAGAACGTATGCTGTCATAATACTGCGTGACAACTTTGTTGCGCCCTTGCAGCTGTTTGTTTAAGCTTTTCAGGTGATCTGTAACATGCACCATAAATCCAAGGTCCTGCATCCATTCTGCGAAATGAAATTCTAACACTGGTTTGCCCATTTCTTCTATGAACTTTTTAATTTCTTTTCGTAAATCAAAGAAACACCTCAGCACAGCACCTGGGCTTAACCGGCTTACCTCAGTGTGGAATGGCAGGCCATCGATGTGGTCTTTCTCTCTGAGAAGGCTGGCGGTGATTGAGGCTTCTGGATCAGTTATAATTAAAAGTTTTTTAATGACTTGCAACACAAAGCCTTCTGGTGCAAAATACAGTGAAAAGTCCAAAAATCACATCCTCCATTAGCAGATTGCACTTTATCTCTGAACTTTGTTACAACGCCTGCTTTTTTCGCGATCACTGAGGGCCCACGATCTGTAGCCAGGATGACAGCACGCGACCAGTCCACTCCGACCCTGTCCAGCGCGCCAACGAGTGCGGTGAAAATATCAGCTGCTATCGTTGTATCTGTCATCAGTACCAACTCCACGAACTCCTTGGTGACAGTCAACTCGGCGGATAAAAATTTCCATTTGTGAAACATCTGTGATGTCCGTGCTTTCATCGATTGCAACTGTGAACGCAATAAATAACTTTTCTCTTTTTTGACAGAGACATATTGGGGCAATGAGGGTGCCAAAGCACATCATGTTTAAATTTGTTGGAGAGTCCAGGAGGAAAAGTTTGGCAAGCGCTCGCTTTCAAACAACCATAGTATGACTGTGTAAGTGCAAAATGTAAGAATGCAATAAACAGTATGGTCAGAAACAAAGGAAAGATTAAACTAAATCTATGTGCTATATTCATTCTTCTCTTACTCTGGAAATAGAGTGAGGTTTAAATAGGGTCATTTGTTTATGATTTGCTGTTGTGCTGCAGCCAAATTGCTCACCAGACCTTAGTAAAGAACTGGTTTGTGAAATAAATAGGTTGAATGTATTTACATGATAGAGTCAAGATCAGGGGCTGAAAATGCATGATTAATGAGTGCCTTCAAAATGGTAAATGGTAAATGGCCTGTATTTATATAGCGCTTTACTAGTCCCTAAGGACCCCAAAGTGCTTTACATTTCAGTCATCCACCCATCACACACACATTCACTCACCGGTGATGGCAAGCTACATTGTAGCCACAGCTGCGCTGGGGCGCACTGACAGAGGCGAGGCTGCCGGACACTGGCACCACTGGGCCCTCTGACCACCACAAGTAGGCAAATGGGTGAAGTGTCTTGCCCAAAAACACAACGACCGAGACTGTCGGAGCCAGGAACCCGGGAACCGGCAACCTTCCGATTACAAGACGAACTGCCAACTCTTTGAGCCACGATCGCCCACAAAAGCATAGACATATGTTATGTACCTTCATCCTGAATGTCTCTGCAGCGCTGCTGAAGGCAGAAAAAATCTCGTGAAAGTCTTCTTTTGTTGAGAAGAGAAGAGTTTGTTTTAACACAGGTGATGATAAGATCTGAGTGGCTGTCTGCAAAAGGAGACAAAACAGTTCAAATACTTAATCCCACAAGCAGTAAAGGTGGATTTTCAGCTGGCACTAATATATGTAAAGTCCCACAACATTTTTAAGTGTAATGGACAGAGCCCTCTACTGGCTGAGATGATCATAACAGGTGCAAATGAGGGCATTAGGTTGTAATTGTTGTGGTCTCTTTTGTCCTGAATAATTCTTTTTTTTTTGACCTACAGAAAAAATCTATTCTTGTATAGCTTCCATGTGTTTGGGACATGCATGTAAAATCTTTTATCAGTAGGATATTGATGTGTCCACACATCCACCAGTCCCATTTCTGCCATCATACCTAACAGGCTCTGAGACATTTTGGACTGCGGGCTTGTTATTGTTGGTAATCTGTCTAATATATTGTTTAGAAAACAGTTGAAATTCCCCCATATTTAGGATTCCTTCACCTTCATCTGCCACCAGGGGCGCAATCTTTTTAAAGAAATTTGGGCAATCTTTATTTGGAGCGTATAAATTTAAAATTGTAATTTTTAAGCCTTTTTTAACCTATTCTCTTTTTAATTTAACAAGTTTTGTCTCAGATAAGTGGGTTCATGAATCAGAGCTACCGAACTCTGTAGTCTCTTTAATTGTCCTAGATATTTTTGTCTTAATTGGGTTAATAATTCCTTTAACATTATAACTAACTAAGTTCATATGTGTCGTATTCTCTATATGATTGCATATTCCCCTTTGCACTCAATTATTTCCTTATCTCATACATTCATCCTGTCACATTAGGAAGTAGAGATCCAGAAAAAAAGCAATAGACATTTGAGTTCAGTGAACTTACTATCATGTTTAAGAAACCAGGTTCACATGGTCTGAGCTTTGTGACGTCTTGCATTATCCTGCAGGAAGCAGCCATCAGAAGATGGGTACACTGTGATTAAGTGATGCTCGATGGACTAAGGAGTCCAAAGTGTCCCAAGAATTTTTTTTTAAAATTCATTTCAGACTTTTAGTTTAGTTTTTATTGGTTTCAGTGTTAGTTTTAGGTTAGAGGGGATATGTGAGAGGTACGATTTAGGAAATCAGTGCAGACGTCACAATTAAAACTGAAGTTATTAAAATTTGTTGACTAACAGTCTAGAAGTATATGATGAAGTAAAGTTCATCAATGCGAGCTGTAATAAAATGTTTACCAAACTAACAAACAGTAAAGCTAAAGAGCTTTCTTTTATGTTTTTATTTCATTTTCACAAAATTGTTTCATCTAGTTAAATTTGTTGTTGTTTTGTTTTGTTTAGTTTTCGTTATTTAAACAACCTCGCCTCTGAACTCTGGCATCAACAAATTATTAGCCAGAGAACTGAACTGACTGAGTAGCTTCTGTTTTTCCTGACCATTCTCTGTAAACCCGAGAGACCCGCCTGATGTACAATGTGAACTTGAGTAGTTTTGTCCATGTCTGTACACTCAGAAAAATAAAGGTGCCAACTGGAACCGAAAGTGGTTCTTTAGACTGATGCCATAGAACAGGGGTCACCAACCTTTTTGAAAGTGAGAGCTACTTCTTGGGTACCGATTAATGTGAAGGGCTACCAGTTTGACGTACACTCCTCTTCACGGCAACTGTTTCCATGGAGACCAGCCAACGCTGATCTAATATTTAATAATATTTTTTTATATATATAAATTATCTCTAACAAATTGACACCAATGCAATTGTGATTTAAAAAAATGGCAAGAAAAAATAAAAATAGATGTAGCTTACTGGTAAGTTGTTATGGTGAGCTATTTTTAGAACAGGCCCGCGGGCTACTCATGTGGTCCTTGCGGGCTACCTGGTGCCCGCGGGCACCATGTTGGTGACCCCTGGTCTAAGGTACGTCATAATTA
>VUQR01031120.1:0-49404 GCA_015108515.1 Hemichromis elongatus
GTCATGATCCTGGGTCGGTGACCCAGTGTTTTGTGTTTCTTTTCCTTCATCTTGTGTTTTTCCCTATTTTGTATTCTATTTTCATATTTAGGGTCGTTCTTGTGTTAGTGTTTTAGTGCTCTTCTCTCGGTGCCCTCTTCGTGTTGTTGTGTTTGTATTTCCTGTTTTATTTTGAAAGTCTGTGTCAGTTGTCACTAGATTAACTTGTGTATTGCTCATCATGTGTGAATTAGTTTCAGCTGTGCTCCCCTTCTGTGTGTCATTACCTGATTACCTTTTGTGTGTATTTATAGTGGGTGTCAGTGTGTGCTCGTCGTGGGATCGTCTGTTTAGTTTACCCCAGTTTATATCTGTGTCTCTCTGTTCCCCGTGCCGTTTGTTTCAGGTTAATTCACCCTTTAGTTTTCCCAGTTTAGGTTTATGTTTTGTTTTGCTCCTGCCTCTGTTAAACCTCTCACTGTAAATAAACGCACTCTCGCATTCCACCTCCGTCTGCATTTGGATCTTTCCTCTATCTCCACACGACTGCTGCCCCAGCCGTGACAATAACATGACATTGGAGTAAACTCTCGACCATCTCACATTTCTGTTTAACCTGAATAGCAAAAGACCACGGGGGGGGGGTCTGAAAACAATGTGCTGGGAGTTTGCTGTTCTTGCCGGCTCTAGTGAACCTCGACCTCCTGGTCAACTATCGAGCTGGTGGGTAACAATGTCTCCGAAAACATCGCAGCACTGTTGCAAATATGTGATTTCTTGATAAACCAACCAGATATTTGACTTTTACACAGCTACATTCTCACCTGAAAATATCTTAAATTTATTTTGTGACCAAAAAGAGTAATATTAAAACTAAGTAGCTTCCACCAATGTTGGAAACTGGAATTGGCTTGGCCGTGCTATGCATTCTGGGGTATGGTGGGCCACAAAGGATGCACCCGACCCAGCTTAAAAATTCGGGGAAAAGGAGGACGCATTTGTCGGCTGCATTTGGAGGAGTCTACGAATTTGGACAGCCTTCGTCACATCGCTGTGACGTAATCAGCCTACAAATGCATACTCCGAAATATGCGACCTCTGAATTTGAACACAGCTATGATACTAGAGACTGCTTTTTCTTCTTCTTTTTCATTTAATGGCATCTAGCATCCTTGTAGATGCATTGCTGCCGTCTTCTTTTTTTAGTCCATTACAACACTCTTAAATCCTACTACTTGTTCCAGCGTCTTTCAGGATCTTACAAAGCTTCAAACGACACGTCGACGTAATTATGACTAGTCGACTAATCGTGGCAGCCCTAAAAACTAAAGTAAATCACTTTATTAAATCACATTCTTTACACTGAGTATTTGCACTTTTGATATTTAAAAAAGTCAGGAACCAATTCTGGTTTCTCTGCTGTGTCTGTCTTCAATAAAAAACATATTTAAGTATGCTTTGGGTCTCAACCTCATGTTAGAGCTTACTGAATAATTTTTAAAAAGTTTATTACTAAGTAAAATGCAGAAAACTCGAGCAAGAGCCTCAGGCCATTGTTTCCAAGTCTAGAGCCAAAATCCATGAGAAGATGTTCTGACAGAGAGGATCAACATATTTTGGGCTGAACTGTCATAATGAATCTGTCATTCTGAAGGAAAAACTATTTCTAAATTGAGATATTTGCATGCTCATGCATCTCAAACACACACAGTAACGTTCACTGACATTTTATTCTGTCCTGCATTTTAATCATATTCATATTTGCATATGTTTGGGTGTGTGTGTGTGTGTGTTTTTGTAGTCTCAGATGAAGATGAAGTCTGCGGGCGTTGTGGATGGAGGCTTGTTCACAGAGAGCTATTGTAACATCTGCAATGCCCAGCTCATCTCCGAGTCCCAGCGCACCGCTCACTATGAGGTGAGTTCATCTCCTCTGCTCAGTTTCTGAGGTATTTCCTCATATTATTCCAGAATAAACATGTGTTTAACAACTGAAGAAGACACAAAGGTTCTCATGCATAAAGCAAGCCAAAATGTTGCAACAATTACTGCATTTTCAGGCATATTCCTGCATGGTACATTTTGCAAATGCCTTATTTGTACCAATTTCTGCTTGTGGCATTCAAAACAGTGCTCATCCATTATACATAGTATTAATGCAGCACGGTAATGCTAGTTACTTGCACAACAACAAATGTGCACACACCGTTTTTATTTTAATGTAGTATAGCTTTCAGCAGACTCTCTCAGAGTAATTTATTGGATGGCCATTCAGGCCTTGCATTATTTAACTAGAATCTAAATGTGTGTGTTTGTGCATGTGAATGTGTGGTTGCGTGAGTGTACTGCATTAAAGTCGTACTTAATTACAAGATACAATTGGGATTAACAAGCAGACTAATGAGGGTGAGGCCCTTATCTACGCAGACTAAAGCAAGAGCAATGATGGTGTGTACGGTAGGTTTCTGCATGGATGTGCACCTACAGTACGTCATTCACTTGTCAGTAATCTATTTCTGTCCCTCCCGAGCCTGACAAAAACACACAGCCTTGAGTAGAGCAGATGAATAGGCAAGCTGAGTCATTGCATTTCATCTGTTCCAAAAGGTCTCTGTAGAGGTTAGCAGATCAAGGAGACAAGGCAACAAATAATTTGCAAGCAAGAATATTTTGATTGTTATATTCCAATTGGATAGAGGGCAAATTTCCTAGCAGCACATTTTAAAACACTGTTAAAAATAATTTCTCATTTCTATTCTTCTTCTTACATCCCTAAATGTCTCAATTAAACAATTCATGTATCCTCTTCTGAGATAATTTATTTCTATTAAATTGTTGAACTTCAGGTAGTTGTTTCAGCTCGGACTAATTAAAAATGGACTTAACTAATGAACGAAATCCAGGTCAATATCAGGCTGTCTTTAGCCAATTAGGGGTGTTGCTGTTGGTCAATAGGAACGTTAATGCATTTTGGACATTCCTTTTTTCAGTGCTTTATCACAGGTGGCTAGGCAGGTTAAAACCAAAGGCTGAACAAACCCAGGTGTGTGACCTGTCTGTCAGCTGTAAGCCTAGCATATGCCCCTTTGTTTCAGTCACAGTCAGTGGTTCTTTCAGCTGCATCATTGAGTGAATTCCTCACCTTCTTGAGTGTCTATCCTGACATGCTCATTTCCTTCGGCCCGTCCTTTAATTTATAGCAACTCTATCTTGACACACGTAACACCTCTGCTCTCAGTCTTCACCCTCTGCTGCAATGCCAGAATATCAAAGTGCCCTCCGCTCTTGCGAAGGTACTTCTACTTTATCTTCCCAGGAGACTGTCAGTTTGACAACATAAACATACTGTTGAACACATGACCAGATGACCAGGTCTGGTCTCAGACTGGAAATTTCAGTTTCACTTAGTAAGAATTTGGCACATCAACCAGTATTGACTTACCTTTACTTAAGTTGCCAGTGTTTCAGAGCTGGGTTTTAGCACTGAAACGTTTTAACATTAATTTGTGTGTTCGGGCATTGAGGGCCATTGTACTAGCTCTTCTTTTATCTTCAGTTTTGTTTATCACACACTTAAGCATTTGATTGTGGTGCCAGTTATAAGATAGATATAATTAGGTCCTTCCAGGTAAGTCTCCTTTTCTCAGTGCCCTTCTAGTTTTTCACAATGGCAGTGGCTTTTGCATATCTGCCTACTTTTTCTTGACCACTTGCTCTTCCATCTTTTCATGGTCTTTTTCTTGGATTCTTTCTCTTTCATTGGCCTTTTTCCCCTCTGCTTTTTGTGTGGCAGAGAGAAAATTTCCATCAGCTGCCGCTGACACTGACAAGTATCTCCTTTTCTTTGGATTTGAATAGAGACAGCTCTACCATTATCTTGGCACATTTTTATTCTTCCGTAGTATTAGACATCGTATATGCGAGGGCTTTGTTCATTATTTAATGAGACACTTTCCTAATTGGGAGCCAGTCAATACTGCTTTCCATTTTCAGAGGACTTACATGTGATTCATTACACTTTTGCTTACACATATATAACTGAGCCATGCCTAACATTTTAAGTTCAACAACAGAATTGCCAAAACATCTCTGACATATCATGACATGAACAAAAGACCTAGGGATGTCCTTTGCTGTCTGGCACTGGCACAAATATGTGCAGAATGGGGCCTCCATGGATTAGGCTTATTCGGGCACATCTGTAGAGTTTGGAGGCTGGATCAACATCTGGGGCTCATCATCTTCCATAAACCATTCCGATTAGTTTGTCCAGTGTGGTGGGAAAGTTTTTAGGTGTTTTGGTGGCACAGTGCTTCTCTGCAACTGCCTTTACTTTAGTGGTTTTAATCCTGGGGCTGCCCATGTCACTCCTGGCCATATCACAGCTCTAAAAGCTGATGTGGAAGACATTTTTATGTAGCTGTCTCTAGCCCTGTCTATCTCCTCCAACTTGATTTTACACTCGGAAAAACAGAGGAAGACAACACAGAGAGACACGGATAGTCCATTAGAGATAGGCGGGCACTGAGGGTCAGTGCAGGGTAACCATGGTGACATGAGGTCCTGCTTTTAGCCCATATCCCAAAGCCATCAACTACATGACCATTTATACACCTATAAACACAAGACACACACAGGCACTGACAAAATGCATCAACAGTAGTCTGACAAGTGAAGAGACGTGAGTTTGTGGTCGGGTTCTTCTCCTTGGGGCGAAGAATCCAATCAAAGCACTGGAGCATCAACTACAATGCCTTGTCATTTACATTCATATCATATGGATCTGATGTCAAATAGATTAAAAAGTTTGGCAGATAAAAGCATTTGACAAATCATTTTACTTTGATCTAATCACACTAATCTCTTATTAATACAGAGTTCCACATTTTTGTTCTTGACGCATTTCATTATCACTGTCTTTACTCGTGTGCCTGCACTTGGTCGAACAATCTGTGTTTGCTGCATATGGAGCAGTAAAGGTGTAATCTTTCTGATTGTGTCAGCGTTTGCCTCTGAGAAAATAATGGCAGCACTAGAATTTATAGATAATGATATACGTTATATAGTAAGAATGAATGAAGGCCAGAGCAGAGCAGTTATATGTATGGAGCAAGATAGCAGTGTCAACTAAGATAGCATTGTCAAAACACGTACACACTCTGTAATCTTTACCCTGCAGTGTTTCGGGGGATTTTCATTGTCCCGCATTAAAGTGACAGTTAGCAGCTTCAAGGACGGCTCGCTGTCCTTTCCTGTAAACACCACTCCGGCTTATTATAGCTTATATTGGTTATACCCTTAAGTACAGTAATGCATGCAGACAAAGAAACACACGCTTAGGTGTAGCAGGAATAACATATGAGTAACCAGAACAAAATAGTGAAGCGCAGCACTAAAATTTGCAGTCAATTAAGAGGCGAGTCTCAGATAATGATGGGGAGCGTGTGTGTGTGTTGCATTTTCCTGCAAATGTTTCACAGCAAAAAGCCTTGAAATAAAAGATTTCTTTCAACTAAAATGGCTTTTACTGTCATTTCAAATAGTTACACGACAAGCAAATTTGGAATTATAACACCCTCGTGTCTGGACATTGGCTAAAATGTTGTGAGTATGATGTAATAATTAGTTTTTCTAGAGTTGTTAAATACTTGTTTACAGGTTCTTTGTTTGTTTTTGTTGTGTTTATTCATGTTTATGTTAATGAAGCTTTGACAGCACGAGTGCAGTACGTAGCTTGATTGATTACTGTCCTTGTGTTAGCACAGTTGGGTTTGTGTAAACTAATTCACTGCTTATTGAAAAAAATATAACTAAATGAAATGAAAAAGTAAAAGAACATTAGATGAAGTCATTCGTTCGTTTAAGGAGAGAATGATTGCCTCCTACAGTATTTTATATTCAGTGTAACACAATAAAGTAAGAAGAGCAAATTGAATTGTTTTGGAGTTTGCCTTGGTTATAGCAGAATAGAAGGAAATACAAGAAAAATGAAAGCTGCAAGCAGCAGTGATTATGTCCTTGCACCATGGTGAACGTTGGGGTCATAGACAGTATAGATGGACGTAGGGATTTACCAGAAGTTTCTATGAAGGGGTGGCGTATTAGCTAATGCTAGCAATCTTGATTAGCAAAATGCAGTCATTGGGTGTAACATACAGACACACGTATAGACTAAATAGTGTTAAATGATAAATTAATGTATTACTACCAAGCACAAACATGCTGGATTGGTTGTAACAGCAGTGGGCTCCAGTTTGAACTTCAAGCAGATGAAACCTAGCAGCTGCCTCCAGAATTTTTTTATAGGGGTGGCCATATGTTGGCCACTAAAAATATTGGTGTGTACCACCAAAATTTGGAGGGTGGCCAGTGCCCTTTGTGGCACCCCTGTTCAGGCCACCTGTTAGTCAACATGGCCACATTCCTAACTCCATAAGTCAGGTGGATTAGATTTAAATGAAAATTGGCACCACTCAAACACTCAGAAGAAACCTTCCTTAGAGTCCACAATGCTTTCTTTTTTCTCTTCTTTTTAAAGCTTTAAATTTAGAAATTTCAACATGAGCATCTACTGGGATTGACTACCCTTTGTAGCTGGCCTCAGCTGGCACTGAGGGGAACTGCAGTTTTGGTTATTTCCAGGTTGGCTTAATTTTTCAGCTCCGGAGGTTTCTGCTTGTTCCAGGCATGGTGTGGTTAAGTAGTTAAGTCTGGTCATAAGGGTGTTGTAAGTCCCAGATTAAATTTGATTTTTGCAAAAACACATCACTTCCTATGTCCACTATTAGAGAAAAGAGAAAACCTACTAATTCTACATCATGTTGCAGTATACCATGTGTTGAATAAACAAAACAAATACTAAATGGTGCCTGTTGCACAAGGTCGCCTTTGCCACTATGAGACACTATGACTGTGACTCAGTTTTAGCATTTAGATATCTCCAAACCTGGAATCTGGACCGTTAATTTCTTGTGCTTGTGGCTTGACATTTACCATTTCCACGGAAGCCAGAAAGCTTAGTATCGTCAAGAAGTTTTTCATTATATTTGAGGTTGCCAGGTTTCATGAATTTTGACATTTTTCCTTTCTTTTTTTTATTCATAATCAATGTCTGAATGTTCTTTTTAACACAACCCAATGTCAAGCAAATCGTGTCATAGACACGCTGGCCTACAGTCTCCATTTCATTCTTTGCCTCTCCAAAACTGCAGCCAACATGAAAATAATCACGGAAAAGCATTTAAACAGACATTATTAACACATTCACATGTTAGTCACCTAGCTTAACCTTGTCTGGCGATTAGGGACCGTAGAATGTATGTCATACATTTTTTTCCTCACTAAGGCCCCCTACTGGAAATGCAACTTTTGCATGTGTCAATTTCACGTTTTGGAGAGACAAAGCGTAACATGGACACAGTGGACCAGCTTGTCTAGTACACATGATACTGCTTTGGATTTGAGGTAAATATGGATAGCCTGTCAGAAGGAGCATATCAGAGTATGAAGCTTGTCATTTCATGTTCCCACACGGTGACGTTATAGCTATCGCTGAGTATCAGCATGTGATTTCCCCTCTCCGATATAAAAGTCTTTCCTCACTTCCAATATTTAGTACTTTGCAGTGTTCAATGTGTGCAGATCAAGCAAAGAGTCTTCATTCTGCTACCACTAACACACTTCTCCACATCTTAGTCAAGGATCCACAAAGCTGAGGCAGGCCCAGTCCATTAGTCACCTGGCCAGGAACAAAATGTTTACTAGCATCATCAGCTGAAAGAAAGATAAAAGCTTGCAGAGAGTTGCTAAGATAGAGTGACAGTCATTGATTTTTTTTTCCCCACTTGGCACAGTTGATAAAAAAAACTCACTTCCTAGTTGACCCTCTGTTTCCTCTCTTTCTATCTCTCTGCCAGAGTAAGAAACATGCCAACAAGGTACGTCTGTTCTACATGCTTCATCCTGAAGATGGAGGACCACCTTCCAAAAGACTGAGGCCAGATAATCCAGTATGCTCCCACTCAGTGTGTCCGTATGTGTGTGTGTGTGTGTGTGTGTGTGTGTACCTCTGTGCAAATATATAAAATTTATACCTAAAATGTATATTATCACGCCAGACTTCTTACATTGTTTACATTTGAAAAGTGTATTAAATATTTACTGATGAACTAAATAAGTTCAAAGAATTTTCTGCATTGCAGTTAAATGGAAACTCTAGTACAGCAAAGGCATTTATTTTGAATGTCCTTTATCACATGTGTATGACAAAAACCTAAGTTTTTGATTAGCTTTAATCTAATCCTTTGCTAGGCTCGTCCACTTTCATCCTTAACCATTGTGTCCAAGCGCTCATGGGAATGTTTGATCTCTTGTATGCAGTTGCGGGCTATAATTCTCCCAAGAGAGGTTATGCCTGCTTCTGGTCAGATTTAGTGAAGGCAGACAGCGCCAAGCAGCTCTGTATCTGACTATTGCAGGCCATAGCAAAGGAGGTCAGTGCATTACCAATGTTTGTGTGTCTGTCTGTGGGCATGTGCAGTCAGAAAGCCATTGTGTCTGTATTTCTAGAGCCCCATTCTGTAACTGTGGCAAATGCTGAGATTGCATTTGTATCCTACATTGAATTGTTGGGCTTCAAATATTAAGTATAACTGCTATTTTGGTAATGATTAATTTGTGTGTGTGTGTGTGTGTTTGTATGTGTGTGCGTGTAATCGACTATTGTGTAGAGGAAGATTTACTATATTACATTGTGTGTCCCAATTATCTTCCTCGTCCCATGTGGCATAAAATATACACTCACACAGTAAAAACACATACCGTGAACACTGTGAGGACACAGCTGGTGGAAAAATAAAGGTTTTAAAACTAACTGGCAAATCTAGCAGTTCCAGAGAGAGAGAGAGACAGAGGGAGAGGTGAAGAGGGTGAAAGTCTCTAAAGGTTTCAGAAAATAAATCCAGCGAGACTAAAGCATAAAAACAGACCTGGATTAACAGTTTCAAGCCCTAGAGCTTCAGCAACCAAGTACAGTGGTGGTGTTTAAACTATGCTTCTCAACAGACTTATGTTATTTGGTCCATGGACTGGTTTGTTCCCCCACTGCTCACCTTCACATGAGGCATGATCATTTTTACATCATTTCCTTTATCCTTCTATGCAGAGTAGTTGTTTTCCTAATGATTTCATTAGTTTAAATTTCGTAAAAATCGTAGGGGCAATCGTGGCTCAAGATTTGGCAGTTCGTTTTGTAATCGAAAGGTTGCCGGTTCGAGCCCTGGCTCTGACAGTCTCTGTGTCCTTGGGCAAGACACTTCCGTTGCCTACTGGTGCTGGTCAGAGGGCCCGGTGGCGCCAGTGTCTGGGAGCCTTGCCTCTGTCAGTGCGCCCCAGGGCAGCTGTGGCTACAATGTAGCTTGCCATCACTGGTGTGTGGATGACTGAATGTAGTGTAAAGTGCTATACAAATACAGGCCATTTAAATTTGAAGTACCGTTCTTTTAGATAAAAAGTAGATCAGTAGATCAATCCAAAACTATGAGATATTAAACATACTCTTTGGGATCTTTTATCCAAACTGGTCAGAAGGCTGAAGGAGTTTATAGGCACAGGACTAAAGCAAAAACAAAGGCCAGCTAATATTAAGATTTATTTTTTTTATATAAATATTGACTATTTTCTACACAAGTGTACACACAATGTCCAAAATCATAATAATTGTTACCTTGCATATCTACAGTATACGTATATGAAGTGGGTTTAAAAGTTGACTTACTAAAATTTGCATGACATTTATGGTCCATCAACAGTTCTGATGTTGCATACAAATGAGTATAAAGTGTAACATGTTTGAGGTACTCATGTTGCTGTGAATTACAATTGGAACCATAGACAAAAACTATGATTTGGTTTGTAACGAAGACGAAAGACCGAGCAGCGACTCTGTGGCAACCACCGGTCTCTAGGGAACAGCAAGGGGTTGCTAGAGATTGTTGAAAGTTGTTAGGTAAAATCGGTTGCACAGAGCTTACTGCATGAAAAAAGCTCTCTGTGATTGCTTTTGTTGTTTGCAGATTTGTATTGGTAGACTTCAGCTTGTCTGCAAATATCTGCCAATTACTGGCGCACTAGTGAAACAAAAAAGTAGAAATCAGACTGGAACCAGAAGGAGGTTTTTGGTGCCACTCCAAATACCTCTTTGTGACCAATTTTATCTGGACACCGTCAATTTGATTCACAAACCAGTCAAAGAAAATAAATTTTTCCCTAGTGGCCTGTGATTTACAGGGGTCATCATTTAGTCTCTAGGACTGTGTTACTGGGGTCTCACTTAACCGATGGAACCATAGTTCACAACAAAAGTTGTAAAAAGGTAACACATAACACTGCAGACACTCATAAAATAATATGTCAAAGGCTTATGGGTTCACACACACATACTGTGGATGTATTCACACCTGCGTCTCCATCTGTCTCTCTAAAAACCAAATAAGACATGACTCAGCCCACTGAGGATTTCACCTCATATTGGACACTAAACACACATAAATAGGCTGTGTGCACAAAGACGCACACATCCCGCATCTGCTATACTGTAACCTACTGTGAGTGCCATAGCTAGCACTTTGTTCATAACCTTTCACGCAGAGATGTGACATTGATTATTTGACAAGGTGGGAAAACTGATGTAAGATGAGCAGAGATTAATTTCATTTCCCGAGGTGAAACTGTCAGCATTCAATTCGGAATAAACTTTTCTTCTTTTATCTCTTTCATCTTTCTTTCTCCCAAGGGAAGCGTTGCACATCTTTTCTCTAGACTTTATCTCAATGTTTTTTCCCTTCTGTTTTGTGCTGATTGACATGGTGCAGTCCAATGGGAACCACAGAAAAGCATTTTTTCTTTCTTTCTTTCTTTTTTGCAGAGTGATTGAAATGTCAGTGTAAAATGCCATGCTTTAAGGTTTTTGTGTTTGTGTGTATAGGTGAAAGTTTTTGTCACAGTACAAACATAGAGAAAGTAGGTCGTCAAGGTGCTCTCAGATGAAAGAGGAGACATGATCCATTTTTCTGCCCTATTCTCCACCCTGTTCTCTCTCTCCATCTGTGCAGTTTTTCACCTGCGTAAAGGGCAAGAGAGAAGAAAAAGGGTTTTTTCTTCACCTTTTCTTCTCCTCTACTGCTGTATTTTCACTGTGACTACTTCTAATTTACACTTTCAGAGCATCCTCGAGCTCTAAATGAGCGCTCGGTTTCCCTGAGCTGCTCCACGAGTATATTTAGCAATGTTTCCCACAGCGCCCCAACATAGAACAGTGGGGAGAAGTGAGGAGGAGCAGAAAAAAGAAAAACAGAAGGAGAGGAAGATAAACACTGCTAATTAGGAATCTATTGTTAGGTGCGTGAGCAGATTGAAGCCACCCAAACAAAAATGGAAAAAAAAGAAAATCTGCGATACAGACGTCACTGTCAGGCAGCGGACAAACAGGCATATGTGCGGCATGTGCAAACAAAAAACACACACAACAATTAGGTCGCATGAAAATCGGTCCCAACAGATGCGCGAGGTGCGACAGGTAGAGACAGCGACGTGTGGAAAACAGAAGGAAATGCGGTAATGAGCGATGGCAGAAATTTAGAAATCAAAAACGAAGAAAGCGAAAAGGTGACGACTTTCAGCACGATGGAGGAAAAACAGTGAGTCAGAGATGCTATTTAGTGTTTGAAGTGGTTTGGTAGAGTGGCAGCTGTAATGAGCTGACAATTATTCATATGTCAGTCACCCACACATCCTTCAGATTGTTTAAAACATTCCCCGCACTGTCACTAAATCCCTGGTGTAACATCTTTGATTTTTTTGAGTAGATGCTTCTTTGTGTTTCAGTTCCATCTCTGTCGACTGCTTCGCTTACTTTTTAGTGTTTGTTGTGACGGGTGTGACTGCTGCACACTGCCACAGAGAATCGGCTCAGGCTTTTTGTCCTGAGTCAAAAACTGAAAAAAGCAAAACAAAAACACACAAGTGTGGGACATCAGCCCATTGCAGTTTATCTTCTCCTTCTGGTTCGACAAGATCTGAGTAGAACAAGAGCTCAACACCACTGCCCAGGGAAGGAAAAGGTATATGGAGTACGCGAGGGGGAAGTGGAAAAGCAGAACAATGGGACAAATAGCGAAGGAGATCAGAGGAGGCACCAAAAGTGAGAGGCAGTGGGGAAGATATGGTAATGAGGAAGAAGGGGAAATGAAGGTAAAAAGGAAAGATGGAGTAAGAGTAAATGAGAAAAAGTTTCCTAGAGAAGAGAAGAGAAGAGTTGTCCTTACAGTCTTTGTCTCCCATGCAGCAATCATGAATAAAAATCACTGGATAAATATAGAAAAGCTGTTTTTTACTTTACATACAACAAAATCAAAATGACAAATACACATAAGACAGTGCTTTATGTGCTAATACAGAAACTAAAACACTAATAAAAATTTCTTCGGCCTAAGTCCAGATCAGTTTCTAGAAAGCTTAAAATTGAAATATCAGCTGATATTCTTTGCTAACAGCACTTTCCAACAAGATTTTTTCACAGCCTATTGAACAACTGTTCAGCTGTTGTCAAATAATCCACAAGCGTCTTCAGCTGCAGTGCTTAGTCTGCTCCACGTGCTGCAGATAATGGTTTGAGCCTTAGTCTAACCTGATTTGTTGGAGAAACTGTGTGATGACGCTATTTCTAAAATACTCCATGAATTATTTTTTTTAATTTTTTTAGTATAACTAATGCTGTTAGTGTGTTCAATGCCGAAAATAATAGTTCAATACTGGCTGATGATATTGGCTGAGTGCGGCTCTAATGTTAATCGCGATAGAGGGGGGAGGTCTGGGACAGTTCATAGCAAGCCTTTAACATGAGCGCAGCAGGGAGAGTCAGTGAAGAGGAGACGAGGCGAGGCGGGAGGAGGGAAGAGGAAGGAGGAGAGGCGGTTGCGCGGGCCTGCCAATACAGATAAATATTTCATCCCACAACACACAGAGTCACTGAGACTGGAGCCCAGAGGGGGAGAGAGGATGGGGGAGGCAAAAAGATATAGAAAAAGGCTAAGAGTGAAGGCAAGGCAGAGAGACAAAAGTAAGAGAAGAAGGAGAGAGAAAGAGATGGAGAGAGAGAGAGAGAGAGAGAGAGAGATGGGACAGCTGAGAGACAAAGCTAAGCCTGCAAGGTAAAGGTGTCCTTAACTCTCACATCCAGTGTCCATGATGCTAACCAGAGCTGACATAAGGCACACATGCAGACACACAAACACACCATGCGTGCACCCACATACTCAGATATGGTGTCCGAGACACATTTCTATTATTGTACTCTCACAGAGACTGAGCTCTCTCTCCTCCAACTCGAATTAACACCTGGACTAAAAAGTACGCTGGTGTGAAAAGAAAAAGAAAAAAAGCCCGGATGAACAGACAGAAGGTGGAGGTTAAATGTGGAGAGTTCAAGGCAGACATAGAAAGGTTGCTATAACAGCCTCCAGTCGTGTGCCGAGACTATCCGCAAATTCTGGCACCTGGATTTGACTCCTTTAAGATGCTAAAGCATTAGCAGAATTAGAGACTAATGTGTAGACACTGTCTACAGCTGTTTCTTTAAAGTGTCCTTTTTAAAAGTGGACAGCACTGAGTACAAGGGTAAGATGAGACTGTGGAGGCACGTTAAAAACAGATCACTCAAACCACTTACCAGTGTTGTCTGGGGGGCATCTTTCTTGGGTCATGGGTCCCGATGCTTCCCAACAACAATTTAACAGAAAGAAGTCGATGTAAATTTCTTGTCTTATCCTGCACACTTTAGTAAGTTGCAGATAATTTTGTCTTGCCATAATGTAATACCATGTGGATGTTTTTGAAATATTTGTCTTTCTTTGCAATAATTGCCCCTTGGGGATAAATAAAGTAATTCTGATCTGATTTATAAGAAATTTTTTGCTCTTGACTGAATGAAAATAAGAATTGTGTGTATAGGCCCTCTGAGCTAGTCTAGTTAATCCTCAGTGCAAATAGTTAGTTGGACAACTTGGATATTAGAGATAATGTGTCTCTTTTGCTAACTTTTAATTCAGTCGTGCAAGCTCCACTTTTAGGTTGATTTAGGGCATGGTGCTGACTGTAACAAGTCATTGAGATAGTGAAACAAGAAGGTACCTTTCTCAAAGCTAATGCTACAAAGTTGAAAGCACACAACTCAATGAATTCATCTGACCTATGAAGCTTAATGGCTACTATATAAACCTTTCAGCAAAAACACAGGAAAGCCTAATGACAGTGTCTCTGTTTCTATAATATCTCATATTACTCTGACCTGTCCCTGTTAAAAAAATTCTCCAACAACGACTGACACTGGCAGTTATTTGTGACATATGTGTGAAATGTTGCACAGTGTTCAGGACTGAGTGTTCAGGACAAGGCTCAAAGGAAAGTACATGCGTGCATGTATTACTCATGCTGTGAGTACATAAATGTATCGTCACGGTCCCCTTTGTGTGGATCCACATTCATTTCAGTGGACAAGAACTGATTTAAGGTTGAGGCAAGGTTAGATATATGTTAAGACTGCGGTTAGGCAAGTGGTTATTATAGTTACCATAATAGTAAATGTCCAGGAAATAAATGTAAGTCATTATACTGTGATGGATGGAAGAATGACTGTGTGTGCGTGTGGTTGCATGTTTGTGTCAATCAGGCCGTTGGTTGGTCTTTTTGTTTGTATTCTCTCTCTTCCGTAGGGAGAAACTCCCCCTCATCATTAGTAATGAACCAGCTGCGGTGAAAGGCCGAAGCCACAATCTCAGCCCAGAGAGACAGATGAATATTTGATTAGTCCTCTCTTTGCCTTCATGTGTGCACGTGTGTGTGTATGTGTGTGTGTGAGGAAGTGAGAGAGAAAAAGCCCAGTGAGGTCAGTGTAAAGTCTACATCTTTCCATTTCCTTCCCCCCCGTCTCTCTTCTTTTTCTCACTTTTACCTCTCCCTGGCTTTTTTCACACCATTCCCTTAGTCATCAGCCTACACCTCTCCACTCGCTATACTCTCCTGTACTTTGATTTATTTTTCTCTCACAACACCTCTCCTTACCCTTCTGACACTTTCTTTTACCATTTCTCTTCCTCTGTTTCTGCTATAGGACTGTGCAGAGACAGAAGTGGACAGGAACAAGTGCTGTACCCTGTGTAACATGTTCTTCACCTCTGCAATTGTGGCACAGTCCCACTACCAGGGCAAAACCCATGCCAAGAGAGTCCGCCTGGTGCTGGGGGAACCACCCAATGTACCCACAGCCATAGCCAACCCCACAAACACAGGTATCGCACGCAGTCTAGTTGTTATATTGACCTATGCTAGACTTAAACTCCGATATTTAAACATTGTACTTACTAAAGCTGTGCAGCAGTTTGCAAATGGTGTAGTAAGACACGCTGGTGTGCCTTTGAGCCAAATCCTGGTGTGCTGGGAGATTTTATGACAACCATAGTTATAAATGAAGGGAACTCCAGTCTCATTTTGCAGTTGCTGGATGGTGAGATTTATCCATGGGAGATACATCAAAGGCCCTGAATGACACCTAGGAAGTTAATAAGGGGGGAAAACACATCATTTTCTTGTGTGGAGTAACTACCTATCACTGCAGAAGACACACAACTTTTAGAAAAGAGAAAAAAAATTGTCAGCAGACACTATCACAAAGGCTGCATGTCTCTTGACTATAGAAAGACTTGAGGTGTCAACACAATTCAAATGCAGAAGTTTGCTAATGCTAAGAAAGTGCCAGGCAAGATAAAGAGGCCCATGGAAACCAAACAACCCTTCTGACAGAAACACAGCCCATTTCAAAAGCTTGCTAGATTCAAACCACTTGCAACAAGGACTTTTGTTGTCTGATAGTCGGATAGAGGCAAGGCATATGGTAGTGGATGGGCAATATTCTTGCAAAAAAAAATTACATGTCAGAGGTCCAGATGCAGCAAATGGATTGTCAAAAGTGAAACTTCTGAGAATAAAATTGAAAGGTAGAACTAAAGATGTCCCCGATAACACAGAAGATGTTTTGCACAGATATGAATACAGGCATGCCTTGAAATATTGGCTTGCTTCAAAAAGTTTGAAAACCACAGTCACAGTGCTTTGTTTCTGTTACAGCAGTCACAGCAGCAGAAGTCAAGACAGCGTCCAAATATTCTTTGAGCTTCGGACAGCAAAATAAAAAGAGCATTAATCTGTTCTTTTAAGCAACAAACAGCAGACACAGCTCTGCTTTTGGTCACAAGTTGGTTTTGGTGGATCTCTGCTCTCTTTGCCTCATCCTCCATCTTTCTTTACTGTTGTTTATAAGTCCCAGTAGTCAACAGACTACCAGCTAACAAGCCAGCTAGCTAACATGCCCTAGCTAACATGCTTCTGTCATACGCTCATTGTTGCTATTTTACTTTTCAAAACTCTTGAGCCAGTCCTCATTTCTTTGTTTTTTCTCCAAGGAGTCAAACTTTTTTGGAATTTTTAAAAGTAGTCTCATGTAATAGAGACTATTTCAGAGTTTTTACAGGTCTTAAGTTTTTCTTTGAAACATTGGTTGATTTTTGTTGGCTGTTTTTTGAGGGGGTTTTTTTGTTGTTTTTTTAGTGTTTTTTAAGCTCACTTATTCAAGCATAAAAAACAGTTGTGTCTACACAAAATACTTAAAATTGAAGTAAAATAGTATCTTTAGTGACTTTAGTAATAGCAGTTTCTTTCAAAAACCACCAGCCAGATGTTTCGCAAACAGCTATCATCTGAAAGATTGACATATTTTTGGCAAGCTGTGTGGTATGTCCTTAAAAATCAAAGGGAACCATAAAAGTTGAATAACAAAAGAATAAATCTATGAAAATATCTAATGCTCAATTTTTGAGCTTAGCAGTGATCCCAAAGCCACTACACAACATTATTGAAGCAGTGATGGATCATCTTGACAGCGAATGGAATAAAACACATCTAAGACCCAAAGAAGATCTTTGAATGTCCTTCAACAATTGTGGAGAACTTTTTATGAAGACTACTTAAAGAAATTACAACATAGCGTGCCAAAGAGATTTCAGGCTGTGTTTTACAATAAAGGCAATCATACCAAATGTTTACTTACAAGCTGGTTAGAATAGTCTAACATAAAGAAGTAAGAGATAGCTGAAGTCTTTTGCACACTGCTTTTGGTTACAAAAACCCTCTTTAAAATGCAATGCTGATATAGATTGACTTGTAAGAGAAGTGGTCCTGATGAGTGGTTTAAAAAGCCCTGACAGCTCGGTGAGGACAGTGTAAAAACATGCTCTGTTCTGATGGTGTTTTTGTGGTAACAATTTTAAATGCTGTCAGTGGTGAGCTTCACAGGATTTCTATAGATGCTGTCTCTGGACATGGGCTCTTATACACGTCTATGTTTCAAATTTTGACAAAGTTTGCTTATATTCATTTTTACATCATATGCTTAGACCTTGAGTCAGCAGTGTTAACATTTTTCTGGTTAATAATATAACACATTTAAAGCTCTTAGCACGCTGCACTAGGCATCTTGTCTAAGGTATCTTAAAAATTCCTATTGGTCATGAAATCTTAACCAGAATCCTGGATGCACTAGTATACCATACAACAATAACATAATAGACAGAACACAATCTATTATTCTTCCAAGCAAAGCTATGCATCTATAAGTTCTCATTGCTGATCTTAACACACAAAGCTTGTCATCACCAGACACCATAACTCAGTTGTCGAACAGACTCTCACCTCTGCTCGTATACATTCCCTCTTTGTGACATGTTTTACTGAACTGAGAACTATTTTTACTTCAAAGGCTTTATTTTTTTTATCTGAAGTGGATTTGGACAGCTTTGGTGATGGTTCAGTCAAAACTACTAGCCTGGGATTCAGGGGGAAATGTCTTTGAAAATGGCAACATGCCAGATGCCCAAGAAGTAAAACTTAGAAGACGAGGCACACAGATAGACGATGTTTATAAAAAGTATCGTGATTAGTGAAATGTGTTTTTAACAAATCAAGATATCTACTGATTGATTTTTTTTTTTTCAAGTGCATGATTGTTCAAGATTAGTGTGTTTTTAAGTGTCTGTGCTGCTAACTTGACTCCAGGGGAGCTTTACATAATGTGATTCAAATTGGATTCAAAGGGAAAACTCACAGAGCTATAAACGCACAATCGCTACAAAATGGAGTGTTATAATCAAGCCCCTGAGTGACTTTTGCTAAACTCTGGCCTACTTTTGGGGAAAGTGTCACTTCTGTAAAGGCACTGTCATGCAGTTTGCTTCGTTTTGTGACAGTAGGACCTGAAGGAAAAGAAACAAGAGAACAAGAAGAGAGAAAGAGTGACCTGGGAGAGAAGAAGAGGATTTCAGGAGAGATTAAAATCAAAAAGCACCCTTCATGATCATTCCGAGATGAGCGCGCCACAGAAGATGCACAGCCAAGCTGACAGGCTTAAGCATATATAGGCATAGAAATACACACACGCAAACACAATCATTAGAAAAACACAAGAGGCAGGATGACTGATGCAGGTACTCGTGGCATTCACTTGCATCTCAGGACACATGGACACTAACAAACACACTAACACAGATGCCCACAAACTTACAACTCAGTGAGGATAGAAATAGTAGGGTCCATGTGTGTTGGAGAAGACTTTGAGAGGTGGAGAGCAGATTGAACCTGTGCTCCCTCCCCGATGCACACTACATCCCCATACACTTCAACCCAACACCTCGTCCTCCAGCACGCACACTATCGTGCACACTGCCTATGCCCCACTCTGTGAAAAATGCTTATTTCTGATCCAGTGTGCAGAGATCACAGTCAGGAGAGGAGAAGTGGTGGTGGAACAAGGGATAGAGAGGAGGAAAAACATCACAGGGTCTCTCCCTGTTGCTGCTCATCACATGCAGTTCCATAGAGCTGTCAGAACTGAGGAGTGTCATTTACGCACTGGCACACGCAAGCGCACATGAATGCTACACCGGAGATTTGATGATGGACTTGCCTTTGAGCTCAACGGCAATAAAATAAAATGACAGTAAGAGACTTGCAGGGTTGAGTTTTGAAAGCGAGACGATGGCAAACACAAGCAAAGGGAATGTGAGTGGGTGTGGTTGGTGAGATGAACAGAGACACAGCCATAGATACAGTAACTATGTGAACAGAGCCTGAAGACACATCAAGGTATGAGGAGCCAATCAGCTCGAAGGGCTAGAGTCAATCCGGCGCAGGCCCCCACACTAAAAAAGACACATAAACGAACCCTTCTCACACCATGGTCACTGGTCAACGATTCATGCAGGCATTTGTTAGCAGTGAGATGATGGTTGTTGTGAAAGAAGTGATGTGACTCATCTGAGCTTCAAAGCATGTGTGAGTGGGCTTTTGTTTGTGATATAAAATGTGAACTAAACGTGCGGCATCGGGGCTGTGTACTCACAGTCAGTATAACTCGAGAGTCATTGACACGTTGTGGATGGCAAATCGGCACATTTGGACATGCCATCTGGCACTGTAAGCTTTCTCACGCAATTTGGCTGTGGACATAACCCCCTCCCTACCATCCCTTCTCAGGATGATTTGTTTGGTACACATACTGTACCTTACACATGCAAACAGCTTATTCTGGAGCTTCTTTCACACATACACACACACGCACACACACACACATGCACGCGCACACATATACAAGACTTCACACATTTTCTTAAGCGTGGCTTACACATCGAGTCCGCCACCCAAACACCCACATGCACACACAGACGCACGAGTAGCCACACGCGTGTACCCAGTCTTCGCTGTGAGAGCTGCAACCCCGTCCTGTGGACATGTCAGTGCCTGTTGGCTATTAATGGGCAATCACCATGGTAACCAGTGCCATGTCATGAGTAGCAGGTCACCTGGAAATCTGCCGTTTCTTTTTTTTTTTTTATTCCCTTGCAGACGACAGGAGAGGAGAGATGGTACAGGTTAAAAAAAAAAAAGATAAAACAGGAAGGTTCAGAAGCCAGTCTCTAACACTTGCAGACTGGACCCCGGAGTGCAGATGGCCTCCTTCCAGCCCTCATCTATGCTCCACATATGTGGCTCACAGCAATCCATTTGCTCTTTGCTCTCAGCCTTGATGAGTACAATCTGATTACGGAGTTTTTAAATGTAAATGTGATTTTTCAAGCATGTATTTGAGATTTCGTGTGTCTGCGAAGAGTATGTGCGTGAGAATCTGTGCAAATGCATCACATTTACATGTTAACGAGTTTCATGAAAATATTTTCATTTCATGTAATTTTCACATTAGAGCTCGATTTGCATTTGAATTCATGTTAATATCCTCCCTCCCTCACGCTTCCTTTCCTTCTCCTGTTCTCATTTCCTTCTCTAGTCTCTTAACCTTGACTTGTCTCTAACTCCTATCTTTTCACTTCCTCTTTCAGATTCCTCCCCTTCCACCCCACTGCCCACAGACCCCGCGTCATGCCCCCCTGCTCCACCTGCCTTACCCTGGCCCATGGCAGTGGTCAGTGGAAACGGTGGGAGAGAGGCTGGGAAATATTGCTGTCTGTGTGGAGCCTGGTTCAACAACCCTCTGATGGCCCAGCAGCATTACGAGGGCAAGAAACACCGCAGGAATGCAGCCAGGGCACGCCTCCTGGAGCAGCTAGCAGGCAGTCTGGATGCCACAGAGAGCACAGGTCAGCCTCTTGGACCCAAGCCCAGCAAAAGTGGCAAATGAAGGGCAGCAGGGGTGTTACGACTTTGTCAGAGGAAAGACGATAAGTGGGAGATCAGATGCAAGATGTGCAGCAGTGGATGAGGATTCATGAAATGCTCATATGCCTTTCAGTGTGGGGGTACATATCATATGTTAAACTGAGGTAAGGCAAACCAATTATTCATTAGCACCATCAGCACTAGTTAGTGTTGAGATCCCAGCTCACATGCATTTGGAGAAAAACATCTTAGTGTTTGCAAGAATTAGCCAAACCTTATTCTTTAAGTCAACTACCTCTACTTCCTACTGCTGGTATCTGTCTCACTGATGGTCACAACACAACAGTATATGTCAAAAGCTGTATGTGAAGTGTACAAATTTGAGTAGTTATTTTATGTCTAAGAGATTTTATGTCTATTTTATTAGTCCTGAATATCTGGCAACCACCAGTTACGAGAAAAAATGTTTATTCCACAACCAGTTGATTGCTGAAGGTTTCTGGCAGTCGCCATGAAATTGTTTGCTACAGCTGCAGTTAAAAGGTTTAGAGACTGTTCAGTGACCTCTTGTAACCACTAGTCACTAAGGAAAAGTATATATGCTGGGACCAATTGGTGAGTGGTTTCTGGAGGTTACCGGCAGTTGCTAGCATGCAGTCACTTACCGAAAACCTAGTTGCAATTACTTTGGTCACTAAACGGTTTGTATGGAAGACACCAGCTATGCTGCAAATACCTGCTAACTACTCGCTAACCAGTAGAGAAAACAGTGCAAAGGAGGAACATTCGACTTGAAAACTGTTGGTTGCGTTTTCTTCTTTGCCAGTTTTTCTTGCTTTTTCTTTAGTTTCACTGCAGGTCAGACAGTGAAATAGAGAGTGTTTGCAGAAAAGTCAGTGTCTTTCAAGTAAACTATGGAGGAGTGTGGCAGTCTGCTAGCAATCAAAGCAATCACATATTGGTGAAATTGATTTTTGCAATTAATTTCACCAATCATAAGCCAACAGCCTCCAGCAACAACTCGCCAACTGGTTAGTGAATTATCCTAACGACTAGAAGTTGCCAGCGGGTCTCTAGGCCTGCATGAGGCCTTAGGCAGACTTAGGCTGCGTTTACACTGCAGGTTTTAAATGGCCTGTATTTGTATGGCGCTTTACTTAGTCCCTAAGGACCCTAAAGCACTTTACACTACATTCAGTCATCCACCCATTCACACACACATTCACACACTGGTGATGGCAAGCTACATTGTAGCCACAGCTGCCCTGGGGCACACTGACAGAGGCGAGGCCTTAATGCTCAATCTGATTTTTTAATCAATCTGATTTTTTTTTTTGTCTGGTTGTTCACACTACAAATAAAATGTGACAGCAAACGCGCTCTAGTGTGAACGGTTCACAGCCCCCAAAGCGGGCCACATGCACAAAAGAAGACATCACACACAACGCGCTCTGTTTACGGAAGTAAAAATGGTGGCTACAGAGCTAGTAGGTGTTGTTGCAGCAGTCTATCAATTTCTGCACAGTCATAACCGACAGAATTTGGAAAAAATAATTAAAGAAAGAAGGACACTGAGAAAAAAGAGATCCCGTGCTTTAACAATGGCCTTGTTTGGGCCAGTGGCTTCAAGTTTAGCTTAAATAGAATTGTCTCCCTATATGCTAATCAAGCCAAAACGTCAGTTTCTGTCCATTGGCTTGCTCCATCACCATTTTGCGCCGCCATGCTTTCTCGTGTGTCTTCTCCGGCGCTGATAATTGGCATCTGTCTTTTGTCAGTGACGTAATAGACGGATTTAATGCAACATGACCAGTCAAAAAGCAGTTGCTTTCTAAAATGTCAGATATGTAAATGGCCTGTATTTGTATAGTTCTTGACTAGTTCCTATGATACAACGCCCGAGACTGTCGGAGCCGGGGCTCGAACCACCAACCTTCTGATTACAAGACGAACTGCGAACTCTTGAGCCACGATCGCCCCGAAGATATGTATCTGATTCAGTACCACATACGAAAGTGACCTAGGTGGGATTTGGAAATATTGGATTTGTGCTGTTCAAACTGTACCATCATCGGATATGGGTCGCATAGGGTCAAAAAAGTCGGATTTGATGCGCTTTCACCTGCAGTGTGAATGTAGCCTTAGTAAGAGAAAATCACGCAAGTCACATTGTGCAAATTTCTCAGATGGTTTCTAGAAAGCTTATGTTACTAACTTGAGTAAGAGTTTTTAAATAGCTGGTTAATTAACAAGTATCATGGGGCCAAAAAGAAGTACAGGAGCCAGCATTTTTTTTTTCAATACTAACCAAGGATACAAAGAGCAAAGTCACCCTGAACATCAGTAGTTTTATGTAAATGTAAGATTAAATAACTTCAGTGCCATATGAAAGCTGCTTTTTCTATATGCCAGAGATCATCCATTATCCAAAAGAAATATTTGCTCTTTGCAACTTCGATGTTGTTTGTCTGGGGTTGGGCGCTTTGAATTACAGCACAGTTTTCACACTTATTAGTCGTAGAACTGCAATGTGTTGGGATGGGGCTCCACGCACATTGTAAAAAGCATACTTAAGAGATAATGCAGTGCACAGCTCAACAGGTGAAATCCAACACATTACATACGTACATATTTATATCTTTGTGTGTGTGTGTGTGCTGTAGGTTGAGTCACACAAAATGACACATAAAATGGTCAAAGAGTAGTAAAGTAAACAAGCAAATGTGGAGATAATGGGGCAATGATTCCAACACTCACACAAATATTTCTAACAGATGGGTAGTTTAATGAAATAGCATTTGGCACAAAAAACCGCTTTCCCTTCTCGGGTTCTTAGAGGAGTGATATCATCCGATATCACCAAACGTTATTCCAATTCAGCAAAGAAGTCCAACGTGCATGTATGAGAGCCACACGACACCTCTACGGCACACATACAAGTTTGATGCACGCTCGTACCGCATAGCACACAGTCTGTGACAAACATAAATCCACTTGCGAAGCTGTAGCAGTGCCATTCCCCGCGTGCTCCAGGTGCCATGACACAAATCATCATCTCAAGAAGCCAATCATATTAAAAGCATGAGTCATGTTGCCGCCTACACTGGCTCAGAGGCTTTAAGTGGTGTCATGTTAGATATCGTCCTCCATTCACATACTGTGACCCAGATCCCTCAGACTCCAAATTTCATAATTTAACCACAGAAAACATTTTTTTTTAATTAGAATTTTGTTTATTTTAATATAAGACACTCATTCTCATTAAAGAGCAAGACTGCACTGCATTTAAATGTCTTCTTTTCAAGGACAGTGAACTGGTCGAAGGTTTCTAAGTGAGCTTGCTGCTGACGTTATTTATTATACGTGCCATCAATCATGTGTTTGTTCTAGGGCCTTTAGTCTGGAACGCTTTGTTCACTATAGTGCAGCTCCATTGTTTGTACTCGTTTGTTCTTGAGTTAGACGTATTTCCATTGGTCCAAGATTCTCACGTCAGATTGCCTTTTATCACCACTTAAGGTGTGAAGTCACAGGTGTATCAAGTGTAATCGCAGTGGGAGGGTCGAACAGGAGGTGGCAGCTAAACTAAGCAAAATACGCAGAGGAGGGGGAGGAGAAAGGTGGAATGTGGCTTCTGCCAAGCACGGATTCATCTGTCCTTTTGTCCTCATTTTACCTTTGTGGAATAGTTTTCTCTTTACGGTCTTTTTATTTCTTTCCCGCCCCCTCCCTTCTGCCATACTCAATCTTTGTTTTGGTTAGGTTGTGTCTAAAAGTGTGTGTTTGTTTAAACCACTATGGTGTCCAATCTGGCATCATGTCTCATCTGTCATCCTTATTAGCTCCCCCACAAGGCACAAGTGAAGTATTTGCAAACTAATATTCTCTTTCTCTCTCCAAACTATGGCTACAGAATCTGCCTACTGTGTTTTCTTCTTGTGTCCTATTGATGATATCGACCTTTACTTGTGCTGTCTTATCCCCCTGTGGCCATGAACAAAACTTATCATGAGACCTCTTGACTTTAAACACATGCAGGTTCTTATTTTCTTTAATATTTCTCTGGTGTAATTGCACAGACGGGACACAAGCAAGAATGTGGTGATTTTCCACAGCTAGGTGCCAGGCGAAACCCTTGGAGATGGATTACAGTAGTGTGCAAGGGAGTAGCCACTGACGAGGGATGGGGCCCGGCTGACTCGGCTGTGTCTTTACATAAATCACGACAGGGGGAGAAACCCCTTAAGACAGAGCCAGCGCATTGTCTCTGCTCTCTGGAGACGCCGAAGAGAATTAGAAGCAGTGAGATAAGCGTCTAGGAATGGAGAGTGTGTCTGCGTATGTGTGTGCGAGAACCCAAGAGAGGGTGAAGCACTAAAGCCGAGAGAAAAGTGTGTGTAATTGATGACTGTGCCAGAGTTGTGAGACAGAGCTGACCTCCTCTCCCACTTACTGTGACACAGTCACACATCAGAATAACATGCAGAAACACATAACTATGATGTAGTGTAAGGAGCGTAGTCCAAACACCAGCTAGCTCTGGGCATTAAAAACTGTTTATCTAACATAACATTAAATTTACAGAAAAACTAGTGTATACTATATAGGCTTTTTTAAGGGATCTATTTCTTCTGTTATGTTAAAAGCACCCAAAGGGTCTTATTTAACCTGATAAAATGGGCTCAAATAATAGTGTTATGTGGAAAAGTGACTCATACTGAAGACCATGGAAAATTATCGCTCAACTCTTCTCGGCAGTGTGGAGCATTTTAACATTTTTTTCCAGCTCATTGTTGTTGTTTAACAGTGCAACTGGCACATCTTTCTTTAGGCTCGCCAACCTCGACGGTGTCATTTCTTGCAGCAGCAAGCAGCTGTTCTCACCAGTGATAAACCAACTACCTGTCCAGCAACACATCACGTGAAGTAAGCAGCTCCCTGGTGAATGTAGCGGAGCATTTAGCAGCTAAAGACCTGTGTATTTCCCTCTGGAGTTATTATCGACCGAAAGCTCAGTTAGAGACGAGAAAATAAAGTGAAATATTGGATTATGAAACATAAGAAACGTGCCACTAAATGCATTCCTGTTTGCATTTCTTTTGCCCGTTTATATTGGTAAATCAATTCTTGTGATTTTAACAATAATTAAATTAGCAGTTTTGTATATTTAGCTAAAAGGGATAAATGATGTTTAGTTTCCTAAACCCGATTATTTTAAAAGTTTTACTAAACGACTCCCACAATCCATGAACTTCATCTTAATAACTTACCTTTAAGAATTATTAGTTGCTTACAGTGAAGAGCGAATATGAAAAACTAATGAGCCATACCATAAACTTAGAAAAATCTAAGAGAATCTTAAAATCTTTTTTTAAAAGCAATAGTTCACAAAGATAGTTTCCTGCGTCTGGTAATTTTTTCTTTGTCTGAAACAGATGGTCCCTCCAATTACTGTCACACCGGCTGCAAAAATAATTAGTCTCTCTCTAAGTCTTTCAAAGTTTGCTGGTAAAATTCCACTTGGATTTAATCTGACTCTCACCCAAATCTCAACCCCTCTCTTCTATGGTATTTGTGATATATTCCTTTGAGAGGCTCTGTCAAGTATTTGCTGCAGACTGTTAGTTTTGATTGCATCTCAATGGGCTCTTTTTGGATTCAGTTCATTTTTAATCTTGCAAAGCACATGGTAAACTAAAGCACAAAGGCTCTGGGGTAGCAAGAGCTTCATAAACTAATATCCTACAAGAAGCATGAATACCCTACAGTGAGTGCAAATTAGAGGAAACTCTACCTTGAATTTATCCATATGAAACTTGATGTTCAATGGCTGTACGAGGCCCATTTGCTCTCTCTGTCTTCAAACAATCCCGCCGTTCATCATAAGTGTTTGCGAAACACTAGATTTCACAACTGCTAGTGCTAACCGCTACCTGAAATCCCTCTGTGCCGCTTACATAAAAAGGAGCTGCAGTCAGAGCTTGGCAGCGCATGCTTTTGGAACGAGCCACAAATATCATGCTCCAAATGGGTCATTAATGTTGCTTGAGTTGGGACATAGTGAAAAAGCTGAAAGCTAGAATTCATCACACACTGAAACTGCAGCAGGATGTTGAATTTTGCTGCAACAAGACTCTTGAAACAAACATAATTTTCCCAATTTTCTAAGCACAAAATGTAGCTTATTACTTTTTAGACAACCGTTTAGGCATCTCCACACCGGGGGGTGCCAGCAATGCCAGAAGGCTCTGTACGTTAAACGACAGCCACAAACAGCTCCACACCCACTGCCTTAGCGCTTCTCACCCCCTCTTTTCTCTCTTCTTGGCATATCTTCTTGTGTAATTAACAAGGCTTAGAACTCCCTCACAAATACTGCTCATGCTCGCAAAAAAAAAAAAAAAACTACATTCACAACCCTGAGCGGCGCGCTGTCACTACCGTTGCACACACACTTTCCCTGCATGTAATTAGCACGGATTAGGGCACAGTGTGGTCTTGTGCCAGAACTGCTTTATTAACCAAAACACGTTATCTGTGCATGTGTATATGTTTATGCGTGTATTTACAAAAGGCTGGAGCTGACACAAACAGCAGCATATTGTATATCTCTGCTCCTCGGCCAGGCAGTGTAGAGGTGACATCAATCAGGCTACGAGCAGGGAAGCTGCCTTTGTCTGCGCACGCGTACACATGCACATGTTACACACTTCATAATCACATATAAAAGAATAGACCTCTTTATGTAATCCTTGCAGCAGTATAGAATTATGGGGAGGAGAGAAGAAAGAAGAAAGGGAGACTTATGTTTCCTTTCTTTCTAAATTATTGCTTCTCCAATTAATAGCCTTTTCATTTAGAGAGAACTGAAATAATGACGTTTTGGCAGTGGAAGATGTGTCGGCTCTCTTTTTTTTCCTCTCTCTGTCTCTCTTTCACACACACATACACACAGAATTAGTTATTAGCTCCTAATAGTTGCAAAAATATCAACATTTAAGCCAAGACAGCAGTTACTTCAGGCAACTAATTCAGTCCTGGCTTTCTCGTAAATGACTGCTTATCCTTAATCACCCCTGAAAGAGACTAAGGGACTCTTGAGGCAACAGGGAGTAGATATGCCACATTATGCAGCTCCAGCCCAAGCCTAAACGACCTCCCACCACTCCTAACTATATTACAACTTCATCTCCCAGCATACTTCACCAATTACTGCTACGAAAGGTCAAAAGGTGATGGAATACTAAGACAAGTCATAAATCTCAAGGACGATAATGACAGCAGAGAAAAGGGCACGCACACACAAGCAAGCACTCCCCAATTTTTGGTTGCACCGCATACCAAGAGTTTCACACCCATTGTCAGAAATTTAGAATTAAAAAAAAAAAAAGCACAAACAAGGAGGGGAAAACGGACGAACTCAGAGGAGAAGGCTTCAAGCCGTTAAATTTTGACTTGTTTTTGTCATACAACCCCGAAGTGTCAAGGCAGTTTTTTTTCTGATGGAAGTAAAGTTCTGTAGTGACGGCTCTGCAGCGTGCAAAAAGTGAGAAAACAAAAATAGCTTTTCATTGTATCTCTAACAGAGGAAACACGGGCAATTATAGCATGTTGATGATTACCCAGAGATAATTTCCTCTGCTTCCTTTTATGAAAAAGAAAGAAGATTTTAAAATCGGTGCTCTAGTTACCACAGGACGTTATTTCGGGGCTTGGATACACATTTTTTTGTGGTCATTAAACCCCAGCATGAATGCTACATCAATGCTGCAGTGTAATAAATCATTATCTATTCCCTCCTCTGTTTAAAACATCTTATTATTCTCTGGATATTTCCTCTCTTTCACTCATTTCTTCTACCTAATCCCCATCTCCGAACCACCAAATCTCTCTTCTCCCCACTCCATGAGTATCTCCAAATCCATCTATCTATTTTTGGGTGTTCATCGCGACCACCTGCAAACCCTCTAATTAGTTAACATCTGTGTCTGAGCTGCACCATCTCAAGCTTGCATTCACCAACACAATAACACTGTGCATGCACACAAAGTAGACATGCACACATCCCACTGTGCTGTTCGTTTCTGATTCCTCGAGTCCTAATTCTTCTGTGGTGCACGCCTTTCTAGTGCAAATTTTAAAAAGGAAGCCCTCACACATACACAGGCACTAGAAAGAAGAGGGCACTCATCCAGGGATCTAAAAATGTAACTGGTTTTCTGCTAATGATCAGTCTAATCAAATCTCTTTCCAGATGCACTCTAATTAGGAAAATTACCCAGCACTACTGAGGGTAAAAATTAGACTGTTACTTAGTGTCAGTACAGATTTTTATTGTTGCTCATGTTGGGCTCACTACTACTAGCTGGTGATCCAAATGATGATGATGATGATGATGATGATGATGGCAGCTTTTAGGGATTGTTATAAATCATACTTACAGAAAGTGACTTACAGTAACCATAATGTGTTTATGTCTCTCTAGGGCTGCGAAGTAGTTACTCTTGCAGTGTCTGCAGTGTGGTCCTCAACTCCATCGAGCAGTATCATGCACACCTCCAGGGCTCCAAGCACCAGAACAAGTGAGTACAACAACATACAGCAGATTTATACTTATGTGTTAACTTTGCGCCTTGCTGACTTGACATGCACTTCATTGGATAAGCACCTACCCACCTTTGCCTTCAATGCAGCCTGCACACGTATAAATTCTGCCAGTGGCATCAGCCATTTGTGTAGGATCTATATAGATTCACTGTGTTAAGTATATTTCAGGTGTTATGTACAGTTGTGGTCACATGTTCACTTCCATGAATGTCATTGTCATTTTGGGCTTTTAATGATTTCTTTGAACTGTTCTTCTTCCAGTCTAAAGTCCAGTGCTGATACTTTCAAGCATAAAATAAACATTTTTACAATGTTTTCTGTTTGTGTTGTCGAATAAGCAGTTTCACCCTGGTTCTTTGTATTCGTCAGGCCTCCAGAGACGACACTGGAACTCAGTAGATCATTTTTACAAAACCATTTATTGATTAAATAACGTCCGGAAGGGAGATCCACATGACCCGGCTGTACCCTGTAGATCTCAGCTTCCTTTGTCTGTTTAGCAGTTTTAAAGAAGCAACCCCATCGTAAAACCCACGTGGTTTGTTGTAAACCCCAAAGCACTGTGTGTGTGTGTGTAAGTGCGTGCACGTGAGTGAGAGTGTGTGTGGATGTGCTAGCATATGCGTGTCCCTCTTCGTACGTGACTTCCTGACGGTCATAAAACTTCGTCTCCCCTCCAGACCATACCTCTCAAGTTACACCAAACTGTCTCTATAGTATTTTACATTTTATCTAACACATTTATAAGTCCTAAAATAAGCTACAAATATCATTAGTGTCTAATTTTCCCATTTGTAAAAGTTGTTAAGGCACTTAATCAATGAATCTATATTACATTTTAGTTATACATTATTAAGAGCATGGCAGCCCTGACTCACGTGTGAGTGCCATTCAGTTAATACATTTTGTTTAAAGTTTGCATTTCTTTTTCCAAAGTTAGCATTCCAGTTAATGACACTTTAAAACTAAATGTCGCTTGCTTATTCAGAAGTGGGTCACTACAGTGGATTGTTGTACATGTTTGACAGATGTTTACACGTTTAGATGTCCTTCATCCACTTTCTATGCTCATCTTTACTATAAATTAATAAAAGTCTTCACTTGAAACAACAATAGAAAATAAAAGAGATTTAAATGATAAAAGCTGACTTGTGTTGTAAATGCCTAAACACTGACATTCACTTATTTAGTTTACTTTTACTTTACCACGCTGTGTGAGGAAAACCATTATGGGCTTGTATTTACCACCGTCACAAAATGTACTTTGAAATTGTTCTGACATTAGAGGCAGTTTGTTGTGAGTAAGGACTGATGGTTGCATTACTTGCTGTATTAGTCAGATGTATATGTGACTGAAATGTGCACACATACAGTACGAGACATAATGAAAGTTCCAGCAGATTTAAGTATTACAAAATAACAACGTGGAATTTATTATACTGAGTCTTTCACAATTAGGCTTGGGTCATTACTGATTTTAGAAAATCACGAGGAATCACAGCCAGTGTGTGGGAAATTATATCCACCAGCAGACTGTGATATGAAACAGCTACATTTCATGCGTGTGCTGTTAGCATGGTTATAGGCAGTTTAATGGTGCGCGTCTGTGTGCGTGATGCATCTATCTGTATTTAAAGGAATACAATGTAAATTAAGTCTTTTATGAATGTATTTGTCAGATAAAGGGGCGCTTGAGGATATTATATTGTTAGTGCAGCTCTCTGCTGTTTTCTTTTTCTTTTTTTTAGAAATCTGAAGCTTTTTTTCTTTATTTTTTTGGTATTTAACCACCCTAGAGCATATAGCTGTCTGGGCTGCACAGACTAAACTTCTGTAAGCAAGTTAACTCTTAGAGACTGGTGGGTGTAGTGAGAAAAGCAGCAGCAGCTATAACGAGGATGAGAAAGGCAGCGAGAGAAAGAAGTGAGAAAAACAGAAAGCAAAGAGTTTCTTTAATCCATGAAAAAACACATATTGAGTTTATAAGCATAAAGACTAGACGATGCATTGTATGTTTATCATGAGAAACATCGGGCAATGTTCTGCCAGCTTTAAGGATTGTACCGAGTGACGACCCGTTAAAATAACTGACATATGTTTTACCATTGCCTGCACAATACTTTGCTTGACTAAGTCACACTATGGAAAACAGTGGTTGGAGACTGTGGCACGAACAATGTGTGCAATGAGCTTGCAGTCTCTCTCCCTTTGAAATGGTTTCGGTAAAAATGGGTCCAGGTCTGTGACAACTGGCACTCAGTTGCCATCTTTAAACAACTTGCAGCAATTAAACTGCAATAAGTTGTTGCTACCGTCAGTTTGAGACTAAATGGGGTCAAATTGGCAAATGCATGTAATCTGTGATAATAAGGTGAATGGCAAAAATTGTAAATCTGTTGCCTTCTACATGCGCAAACATTTACATTAACTACTTACTCCAACAACCAGTTTTTCCGTTGTTTTAGCCACACACAAACCTTTGCAGACACTAGTGTTACATTTCAAATAAAGTTTCATACATGTTCACCGCTTTTCATACAATTTCTGATTTTTCATTTGGATGATTCAGGCAAAACGTTTATAAAAAGCTGTGAATGTTAACCAAAACCCACCTTTAACCCTAGAAAGCTCACTAATCATCTGATGCCCTCTTTAATAAAAGCACAAAGAGTCGTTACAAGTCAGGCGCAGAGATAGAGGCAAAGTTTAACCATATTTTTTTCTTACTCGCTGTGCTGTCTGGCCCCACTGTGATTTTTTGAGATGCAAAGAAGCTTCTCACAGCGGTACAAATAGTATCCGATGTACTAATCAGAAGCTTGTGGGATTTGAAAATGAGAATTAGCAGGTGCTGTTTTGTAGTTCTTGAACTTTCATGACAAGTTCTGGTAATTACTTTGAGTAACTTCATAATTATATTTCAGAAGAGATGCTGCCCACTCTGAGGAAAAAGTATTTTTTAATACTCTGTGGTAAGACTAAAGGTCAGAGAATTGATTTCAGAAGTCACTGTTCATTTACTTCCACATACCACTAAGCAAGGTAACTCAATCTAGTCAACCTTGATAAGAGCATAAGCTAAACTCCTGCCATGTGCAGTTGTTAAATTGTACAATGTCTCTGTCCAGAGACAGTAAATCATAGGGAACCGGTGGCTCATAACTCTCTCCTTCTGTCAGTTTTACTGTTGCAAAGCAGAGAAGCGGGCAGACACACTGAAAGAGTCATGCTTATGAGAGAGAATGAGAGAGTAAGCAAGACAGATAGGTACTAGAGAGACAGCATGCACGACAGACACCGAGAGACAGATGGGATGAGAGATGCAAACAGACACATTACGTTTGGAACAGAGGAAAAAGAAATACAAAGGGTACAGAAGACACGACAAAAGGCTGAGGGGAAAAAATGATACGGAGGGACAGACAGACATAAAGCGGTGAAGTAATACACACAGAAAGATGCAAAGTAACTGTTGCAGACAGGAGGCTTTACTACTTAATATAGAGGGGATGGATTTACAGGGTATGATAGTTGAGCGACTGAGGGAGAGGTACCAGGAAGATTTACACTGAAACCACTGAAAGGTCACTGAAGACAAACAGAGGAAGTCCCTCACACATTTTATCTGACTGTCTTTCAGGAAGGTTGTCAGAAACATAGTTTTCTGGATATGTCTGCAGAGTTGGTCTACAGTCATTTTTTTTCAAACAAAGGCATTTATTCAGGTTTGTTCAAAACACGAAGGCATACAGTTTATACCACAATAAGGGTTTTAATCCAATAGGCATGAAAAAAATCTCTCGTAAGTCACTGTGTAGCAGCAGTAACTTGAAATAATCGTTTTCTGTATGATTTTATCCTCGTCTCACGTTGTTTTGGAGGAATTTTGGCCCACTTTTCTTTACAGCTTTGTTTTGTTTAATTGAAGTTTGTGGACATTCATCAATACGCAGTTCTCTTAAGTAATATTTATACATTGGTTGGATTGCTTGAGAGCATTGTCCTGTTGCATGACCCAATTTCGACCAAGCTTTATCTGTTGGATAGATTGCCTTACATTTGTTATTCAGAGGAATTCGTGGTCTACACAGAGACTGCAAATTACCCAGGTCGTCTGGCTGAAAAATAAACCCCAATCATCACCACTTCACCATTGTGTTTCACAGTTGGCTTGAGGTGGTCGTGTTGATATGCTGTGTTTGATTCTCACCAAGGATCTTCACTTTGGTCTTGTCTGTTCAAAAGACATTGTTCCAGAAGTTTTGTGTTTTTCTCTGTACTTTGCTAACTTAAGGCGCTGCTATGTCCTTTTTGGACAGAAGAGGCTTTATCCTGACAGACCTACCAAACAAGCTGTACTTATTCAGTACTGTCATAAGGTTTAACATTTATCATGTTAACTGATGCCTGAAGTGTCTGCATCTCTTTGGTTTTCTCTGAGTATTGCTGTGGATTTGATGGAACGTTCACTCCTGGACAAATTGTAGCATTTTGCTGTAACACACACACCTGAATGCTCCAGAGGAGAAAAGTACCCTTGACTTTATAGAGGTGCTGATAATCACTCAATCATATGATTAGCAGGACCAGACTTCAATGTGTGTGTGTGCGTGTGTGTAGTTTAACAGAAGAAATGTAGCAGCTTGAACATTTATAATGCAAAAATATTAAAAATTACTATTTTCAGTTTTTTTATTGCTATTGTTTAAAGTATGCAAAAGTCCACGAGAGTGCCTTTATAGCACAAGCAATTTAAAGGTGTGACATCTGTGAGCCTGTGTGGGATTATTGCATGCACATGCTAAATTCTGAAGTCTATGAAAGCAAAAACTGGTACTGTAAAAAGACTCCTGCCAGCTCTGTTGCACTGCTGTTATCGATCCCCTGGGAAACAGAGAACATGACCAAAGGTTCCACCTCATCAGTCTCACTTCCTCTGCCTTCACCCAGTCGCTCAGATGAAACACAAAACAACCGCCTGAATGTGTGTGTGCGTGTGTGTGCATGTGTGCGTGCATGTGTGTGTGCGTGTGTACGTGCATGCATGCGTGTGTGTGTGTTGTTTTACTCACAGCTCCTAACAGTTTCTACATCAGCATGCTTACCATTTTAGCCTTCACAATAAAAGTGTAGCATCAGGTTTGGGTATGATAGAAAATATTGCCCTTTCACGTTTTTATTGTGCTTAAAACATTTGAAAAGTGTGTTCCTGCTGACATAAAAGTGCAAACGAAGTTCTGTGCACACACCAAGGCTGCAGCCCAAATAAAAGACTAGACAACTTCTAAGGCATTGCAAGTTTAGATATGAATGAGGGCAGTGTATTTTTTTTCCTTTGCTTTAGAGTTGGTTTTGTTGGCTGGCTGGCTGGCACATGGCTTGAGTACAAATGTTTTGTTTTTTTTTAACAAGTCTGTTTCATTTAAAAAACAAGCTGTCAAGATGAAATGTCTTTTATATTTTTGTGTGTCCCCACGACCCCGAAAAGGACGAGCAGAGGAGAATGGATGGATGGATGTGTGTGGAAATATGAAAGAACCCATGGGAAGGAAGCTTCTGTGATTGTTCCTTTCACATTGCAGGATGGACAAGACTTTGGCAAACTTATGTGCAATCTTACACCCTAAGTTTAAATCTCTGTGTGTGTATGTAATGTATGTGTGTTATTTCACACTCAGGATGAGCTTTGGCTTGTGTAAGGAGCTTTCCAAAAAGCACGGCTGACAGCGGCGGGGGATTAGCTCTCACCGAAGAAACATCCATGAAAAATGCGTGTGTGCGTCTGCGTCTGTTTCTGGGGGGGTTTGTGTACGAGCGCGTGCTGTTTGGCATTAGGAATGTGTCACTGTGAAACAACAAGAGATTTCTGTATTCTTTAAACAGCTGGATGCATCAACCTGCCAGCTCGCCTTATCAGTACTGCCTGCTTCATACACAGTCAGCTGCAGGTCAATAAAAATGCTGCAGAGTCCAAGCAGTTGCTTCAGACGGGCTGTTGTAACAGGATGATAACAAAAGAGATATAACTTGATAAACTTGATGGAAGTCTTCCACAGTTTACCGTGTGTTGCAATTAAATTGACGCTTGCCAGGAGATAGAGGCACAACCAAACCAGACAGATGAGCATTAGAGCCCCATGTTGGTTTCTAACTCAAGTACTGCATGCTAATGGCTAAGTAGAAAAAAGTGGAAATTAAAGAAGGAACATAAGGCCATCAGCCAACAAAAGCTGAGCTAGGTTTTTTTTGCAGCCCTACTGCTGTGTAAAAATCTGGGAAGTCTTCGGATGATGGGAGGCAGTTCCCAGCAGAGACTGCAAGCCTGCACTCATAGCATGGGTTATATGAGACCAACTTTTAAAACTTTTATATAACTTTTTATATAACTTATATATAATATACAATAATTTTTAAAAAAGCATTTTAATGGCTGACATACAACCTGAGGTAATCTAATGAATGCAGATGTAGCCTGTAGATGCTGCAAATACAAAACTGAAGATTGTAAATGACTGAATTAATAATTAGGATGTTAAAATAAATAAACAGTTTGTTGTGAAGTGTGCAGGAGAAAGTGAGGAGCCTCCCAGCCTAAGCAGGTCTGGTTGTACAGCTTTGTTTGTATTGCTTACCAGTTAGCAGCAGGGTGAACGGACTTTGGTCTGAACAGTTATCCATGAAGAAGCACGAGTTGTTCCAAAGCACATTGACAAACTATAGTATTTATGAATTATTTACTCTACGGGTATAACTTCCTGTTTCCTGGGAAATGTTTGTCAAGAATTTGCATTCTAGAAGTACAAAGTTTTTTAAAAGAAATTGTCAATTGCAAGAAACAGCTGAATACACCAACACTAATGTGTTATATTTACCCTTTTATAATTGGAATTGCATGACCTCAATATAAATATTGCATTATTTACTGTTTCCATTAAAAGAGATTTTATATTAACCAGACAGACAGATAAAATTCACTGCGATGGGTTTCAGGGCTGTTAAAATTGGCAAAAACTCACATTTTTAATAATTATTTTCTTCAACATCCATTAAGTTAGTTCAAGTATTTAATTGCTTTACTCTTAGTGTTAACTATTATTTATTTATAAAAACCTTCAAGAAAAGTTAGAGCCAGATAACTGTTTACACCGTTTACCTTCAGTTCCTCAGCTTATGTTTCCTAATTAACACAAGTTAAATTATTCACTGCTCTCTCTCACTATTTCTTTGCTCCTGCTGAGATGTGTCTGAAGGCTGGAGCAGTGAGAGCTGCATTAGGTGTGCACCACACAGTTGTTCACAGTTGACCAACACAGTATGTGCTGTTGCAGGTGGATAGCACTCAGTTAACAAGCCAGAAGTATTCTGTGCCTCAAGGAGACTAGTGCTGCTGGTAGCGCTCATTTTTAAAATATTTTCAGTATATATTATTACATGTTTTTCACAATCAAACGTCTATCTTTTTAAATATTATCTATAATCAAAATTATTATCATTAAAATATTAATCAACAGTACTACTTTAAGTGGTTTCGGGCTTGCAAAACTTCTATTAGGAACTCAAAATTGACATAAAGAATACCTTAAAGGCTATTTTAAGGCTATTATCCAGTAAATATAAAGCATACTGACAGATCCAGAAAAGATTTTGTGTGTGTAAAGTGCAGTAGAGTTTTTCACTTGATGTGAGCTGTCACTATAGTTATAATGTATATTTATTCTCTGACCAGTCACACTGCCTGAGCGTTAACTGCCTGTTTAATATTGTATCCGTTCACATCGCCCACTAGGTTTACATGGCCTTTGCTTTCTGGGTGCTTTGTTTTGATATATTTCCGACCTCTGGCTTGCTTTTACGTGTGTTTATGTGCACTGTGTGTACTTTTGCATGATGATGCTGATGCTGCCGTAGGCCCTAGAGGTATGATTTTGAGGTCTGGGACAATCCATTTAGCCTACTCACCCTGGTAATTATTTAGCATCAGAGAACACATAGACACAAAATAGACTAATGCACATTTAAAAGGGAAAGGCTCAGAGAGAGGGTGGCAACAACTGATGGAGATTACAGTGCTTATTGTAAGATACCTCTCAATGCAAATGGTTGACTTATCGACCCGCTAATAGGCCAGGCTTGCTATATGCATGTGTGTAATAGCCCCAACAATGTGTGTGTGCGTCCGCACACTGCTTGAGGCAAGGAAAAGGTTAATTCAGGACTCGTCGGTCGGCTCTCGTCTCACATGCCCCCTCTATCACACTTGAACACACACACACGCAGAGGCATGCTCATGCCTTGGGCTCTTTTTATCTTCCCCAAAGGTATTTGTCCTTGTCTTCCCTTACACCTTCCAAATCAGACAAACTGGCAGACTTTCTATGCAAACACACACACACAAATACACACAAGCTTACGCATACACTGCCCTGGGCATTGCTGTCCGTTAAGTTAATAAGGTAAGGGTGAAAAGGGTGAGTTTTATTTATTTAATTTTTATTTATTAATTATTTTTTTTTAGGTTGGTGGTTTGTGTTGGGGGATGGGGTTAGCCGGATCATGCGTGAACCATGACTCACGTCTCTGCTCCCTTTGCAACTGCCACTACTGAACTGTATACCTGACATGCAAAAACACACACACACGCATCCAAAGCGTGCCAAGGTGACCTTCACATCCTCACAAACACCTCCCTTGGACACACAGGCTCGTGCACTTGCTCTGTACTCTTTCACACACACATTCTCATCCTCATATATCTTACATCCCACATGTGTGGCCCTGGGATAGATTATTGGATTAGTCTGTTTATTAACAACCCCATCCACTCACAGACCATGACCATACCCCTTCCACAGCTTTACCTTCTAGTGTCCTGCTGCTTTTCTTGGCTCTGTCATCTTTTTAGCTTCATCGTTCTTTTCCTCACCATGTAACACTTTGCTCATACACTAGACTAATAAGAGCATGTCAGGGGTTTTTCAAGGATAGTCATCGCCACTAAAATATTTTCTTGACTGGGATTAAATTGATTCAATCATAATAAATATTTTTTTGTTAAGTAAAAGCTAAAAAGTAACAGAAAAATGCTTACAAATTTACTATGTCAAAAGCACTCAATGTTAAAGTTGAATGCATAATGCAAAAGGGAAGAACATGTTGGGTGTTTGTGTATTCACTACACTCTCAGCAGATCCTTCAAACGTGTTGCTCTATAGGAACAGACCCGCCAGGGGACATTTTCCAAACAATATGATAAATAACTTGGTATTTAGTTCAAACACATTATGGAGCATACATAGCATGCAGACCTGAATTTAAATGCAATTACAATTCCCTCACATTTACCCAGGGAAAATTTCAAACAATAATATAAGTCCTAGAAAACGTTCACAGCCTTTACTTTACTTAATTATTTTATGGAAAATAAAGCTCCCTGAATCTGTTATTGCCCTGCCCTTTATGAACTTACACTTGCAAGAAATAAATAAATAAAGTCTGCCACTGGCTTTCAAGCATCAAGGGAAAAAAGTTCCTTGAGTAAAAAAGATATACATGTACCTCCCGCACCATAAGATGTGATAGAATTGCTCAAACATGCTATAGTGTTTATCAGTTATTTATTGTACGAGCATGACTTCCCTTTGAAGTTATTGTGAAATGTTTGGCACGGCTTTGCACACTGCATGCAAAGAAAAAACAGTAAAAAAGCCTAAGCTCCATATTGCATTATTAAATAAATGGAGAGATAACCTTCATATGGCAGTCACAAGAAAACTGAAATAGGATGATTTGACCTTGTACAGCACTAAACTTGTTAAACGCGCCAGTAATATCATTGTGCTTTCATATGAAAACCAACTGTAAAAGATGAAGGACACGAGGTGGAAATTTATTGTGGATTTGCTGTAGTACATGTTCATACCACTAGGTGGAGCCTGTCACTGTTGATGGAGTTAAAAGGCGTACCTGCTGACATGTTGTAAATTGTAAAATACTTGAAACTTCCTGCTAATCAAGTAAGAAAAATCCTCTGCCTAACTTTACCAGTCTGATGATCTATTTAACACAAAGATTTTATAAAGTGAGGGTCTGGTTGCTTTCTAGTTTAGCCAACTAACCGAGGCTGAAGCTAGCAACCAATGAACTTATGTGATAGCAAGGTCCCTCCACAGAAAGATGCAAAATGCAAAATAGCATTTCTACTGGAGTTGACTTTTTAATGAGTTGTGCAGTGCAGCCTATCAACAATAAAACATATCACTCTCTTTCTTTACTTCACACGTTAAAATAACCTTAAAATCGCGATGTATTGTGAGCGGGATGAGTTGCTACATCGTTAATGCTACAAGAAAGAATGTGAAACATTTGCTGATGTAGCCTCCTAAAATATGAAGATTGTTTGAATAAATATTCGTCCACATCTGTAAACTAATTAGAATCAGCCGTAAACTATAAACCTGACGCTAAATGTACACTGTGGTGAGCATGGTCCTTTGAGACGCGTTCCTGCCATCCAATTTAAAATGGGTATTATTTATTTATTCAGAATAAATTGTTTATGCTGTATTGAAATGGCTGCATTTTGTTTTATTCAAGTTTTTGGGGATTGGGATTTGTAGAATGGTCAAAACAAAAACCTCTGGATAAAATAATAAGTAGTTTATACTAAAGTGTTAATTTTATATGACTTCTGGTTGTTTAGATTATTGCTTTGGTATCAATAACACCTTTTATGTATCATGTTTACATATTTATGGGATGTAGAATGTACAAAGAATTTGGATTCAGGCCCTTTCTTTCTATCAGCTTACATCATTCTGTTGACTTTCTTTGACCCCTTCTTCTACCCCACAGTGTTTTCGCTCTACCCCTCCCATCTTATTGCCCTCCCACCCCTCCTTGCTGCTACCTGTCCCCTCAGAGAGAACAATACAAGTTACCAGAGTTGTGCCCTCCACTCTTCAGAGAATCTAACGTGCTAGATGAATCCTGACAGACCAGACAGGGTGTAGAGGCCACTGTTTTAACAGCCATTACCGGAATAGGTGCTGACAGCTATGGTGCCCATGAATCCTCTCTCTTTCTCTCACTCCATTTCAGCTGGTGACGTGTGTGTGTGTGTGTTTGTGTGTAAGCACAGGAGATGCTTGGTGGGTGGGGACAACAGCCCAATTAGGACAGGAATGACAGTTTAACAAGCACTGAGCTGAAAATGGTGGAATTTGTTGTGGTTTTCTGGGGACGTTGTTGTCAGGCTCAGACTGACACACACGTATGAAGCCAAACATCTCATTTTCACTTTACTTGTATCTCAGTTTATAGAGGTTTAGCTCATACTGGAGAGAAAACCTCTCAAAACAACATCATGAAAGTTAAAAGGCACCTCAAACTGACGAGCGGAACAATTACACAACAGCGTCGCCGAGATGAAGGAAGTCTTGCGCATTATAGTTTCTGTTATGACATTTAAAAAAGTGAAATACCAAGAACTTATTTAATTTTCTCAAGATCAGCTGTGGGATTTCTCACGAACTGAGTCCTTTAAACACCCTGCCCTAAAAATGCCTACTCAGTTAGGTGTGTGTTGCGTGGCGTGATCTTCAATCCGATTTATCTCCTTGTTTTAATTAAATGCCGAATGTTTGCCACCGCAGTTGCTTTGTTTCGTCGCGATAAAGCCACAGAATGCAGCCGCGGCAGTCGTCATCGTGAAAAACAATCAGCGGTTCAAGATAAAGGCCAAATCCACAGTAATTACTGCACCTTAAACACGGGGGTTTAGGCTAGTATCTTTCCTCTTTGTTTCAATTTGGAGTATAGCCAGATAGAAGGCTGCTGTAATTATGAGAAGATTGTGGAACCGGATTATTGGTTAATGCTTTACATAAAGTCGAGCTGTCACTCCCGGTAAAAGGGAATTCTTTCCAGTGCAGCAGATAATACGATATAATAACAGCAATGCAAGGTTACAATGTCTCGTTATATTACAAATGACAACTGCGCTTATTTTGCCGTGTGCGCTATATGAAAAACGGCATGAGACACGGATTTACAGGTAAATTAAATTGCTTCCCCGGGACCAAACATATCAGACACTAAAATATCTTTCGCCCCATGGGCTTGATATTCCCTGTGGTTAAAGAGGCCTGTCTTGTCGGATCTGCCTATGTCAGAGGAAGAACACGACTAACAAAATTCTTTTCTGTGTTTTGTTTTCAGCCTGAAGCAACACCAGCAGTAAGCCAGAGAGACAGGCCACTCTGGAAAGAAGAAGTGATGAAGACAGAGATTATTGGAATAAACAACTTCCGAAGAGAGGACTTGTCTTAGCGTGCAAGAGTATGCGAAAGTAGTGCAGTGCAACTTCAGTATGCGTGCGTTTGTGTATATAGCCTATATGTGTGTGTCATAGGCACTTATGCACACATCTGCAGTACGAGTGCCTGGGTCATTGTGAGTGTGTTAATTTCTATCTTTGATCAACAAATAATATATCTTTGAGATTTATTCAGCACCTTCAATGAGTTCTAAACACCGGTGGCCGTCAGAAGACCTGCGGCTGCGTATTGCCATGTAATTCCAGTGTGAACCACAATCCTGAAATTGAAATGATGTCAGTGCGTTGCTCGGAATGGGGAAAACCATTACAATGATCGTCACAGAACAGCAGTTACAGTAACCGTGTAACTAGCAGCCCCCACCCCCCACCCCCAAGTGCTCTGACCGTGAACCAAGTCTGACCAGAATCTTGTGTTTCAACGTGTATTTAATATGCAGTGATGCTGACGGTGCCGTGAGCGTGGCTCACTTTCAGACCACTTGAGACCTACTCAGGCCCAGACTTTCAAGGACAAGAAACTTCCCGATGACCTCAGCCATTGCAGATTGCATGAATTTCCATAACTTCAAAAAGCTGTTGGTTTGAATCTAGTGTTGTCTATCAATTGCGGGTGTACCACTTTGAAACCCATTTTCACATATAACAAAATAATCAAAACCTGAAGATAAAAGGAAGAGAAAAGTAGCAAAGAAACTATTGAACCTCTGCTCTGAAGAGGGTCTGTGCAACTCTGTGAATCATCTACTGCTCAAAACATTCCCATAGCACTAAAAACTGATGTCAGCTGCAGTCTGGAGGTGATAAAAAAAAAATCTTTCTGAGAAGGGCAACATGTAGATATATTTTTTATTTTTCTGTTACTGCCAGAAAAAAGAAACTTCACATTCATGTAGCAGCCACTGTACAATACAACTGGGATGTAATTCAATGCATGCAAAGTTAGAACATTGCATTCACTTGCCTTCTTGAAACCTACTTCTTGCGCGTTTTGGTAATAGCGCTGCTTTGTAGTGGTAGCTATGTAATGAATTAATGCACATGCTTGTACCTGAACAAAGAAATCACCTTTTAGTGCTGAACTGCCTTCATGCAACATCTTACCAAATCATCAAAAAAATAAAGGAGAGCCTTTTTTAGATATTAGCCCAGTAAACACTGCACAACAACCTCATTCGTAAGTGTCTTCAGGCTGAAAGCGCCACAAGAAGACGTGCTCCACTTTCCCGTGCTGGCACATCACATTGGCCATAAGCAGGGGAAAAGACTGAGAAATACATCGGTCAATGCAAAGCTACCCTTTGTTTTTTCTTGTTGGTCATCTGTAAACACGTTAAAATGTTGTTTTTTTTCTTTTCTATTTTGTTTATTTCCCAGTGAAGACAGTGAGCTACATATGACTTGATTAGAAACTATTTTTCTTCTGCAGATATATGGATGAGATATATGGTTTTTATGCAATCGTGCTAATAGTAACAACCATACAATGTGGGTTTGAAGTGAAATAGTTCAACGAAGCAAAAAAAGCAGTTTTGTGTAAATAAAGCAGTAGCGGCAGGTGAAGTTCATGTTTTAAGTAGTACAGGATTTTTGTATTCATAGTGTTTATCTCCACTGAGCCACTGGTGATAAGGGAAATGTTTCTTATATTATTGAAAAATACAAATATGTTGGCACTGAGATGAGAGTCTTTTGTTGGGTCATGTTTTTCATAGATAAACATAAGTGAAAATAAAGTAATCGTGACTCAAGGAGTCAGCGATGATGGACCAAAATTCTGTTTGGAAGCCAGTGAGTCATCACATTCATTTAGAGGGATTCTGATAACCGTCATTTTCGTGAGGAAAACTGCAGTCGCTATAAAGACAGTCCCCGCAGAGAAACATCTGAAGTGCCAGTGGATTCCTAAAGCTGCCAAAACAACAAAGTGGGACTACCAACCACTGGATATTTTTATACCATAACAAAACCACAAAAACAAGAAGTCTTTTTTTTTTGCTTGGCAATGTGCATCATGACTGTTCTGATGACTAATTACATTGACTTTTTTCTTTCAAACACTAGTGGATTCACAATAGAAATGATGTCTGTGTGTGACGATATCACAGTCTGTGCAGATGACGACTGCTCCATGAGTCACATGTTTTAGCAGATGTTACATAATATATGACAGAGATGTATCTATGGGTAGGAACTGTGTGATATGATGCTTGCGGGTGGGTGTCTGTATGTGAATCTAACAACTGTGGAAGCCTTGCTGCGAGCTATGCAGCCTGAGCACATTTGTAAACACACACGATGATTAATACAATGGTACCTACAGTATATCTATTTTCTCTTGCAAAAACCACAAGTGTGCATTCCTTTTTCTATGTGTACCACCATGAAATGTCTGAAATGTCCTCTTACTTCATTCATCTGTTATCACACTGCTGAACCTCACAATTTGCAGTAACAAATAAGACCTCAGTCAGACAGCCTTGGAAACTGGTTGGCAACCAATTTGCCAGGAAAAACTGTGTATTCCCCAACCAGCTGGGGAGTGGTTGCCTGCTGTCTCCAGCTGAAACCCGTTACAAAGAGCATGCTGCACTAAAAATACTTCCTTGTGATTGCTTTGGTTGCTGACACATTGCTGCGGTGAACCATAGTTTGCATTGACACTCATCTTGTCTGCAAACACTCTTTGAAATTTGAAAGCATGGCACAAACTGTAAACAAACCTTTCACCTTCAGTGTAAAAGTTGCACCGCAGCCCTAAAACCAACACCTTACAAAAGCTGCAGCTTTTTCAAAGACCATCACACTTTTCAAAGTCTCTCTCCCACTCTCACTGGGAGAGCAGTTGGTTGCAGACCAACAGGTTATATTTGCACACTACTGCCTACTAATGATCAAACCAATTGCTAGGCCCACCTGCTATTGCAAGTAAGTTTTCGATGCAACACTATACAAGTCTTAATAACAAGTTTGTGAGGAACAACCTGAGGAACAACCTGAGACCCGATCAGGGAATTCACATTTTTTCATAGGATTCGATGCTTGTCAGACTCCAGGGCTGTTGATTGGGGCTTTAGCAACCAGTCACAAACAAGTTGGGGGAATACACACTTTTCCCTAGCAACAGCTAGTCACCTGGGGTCTATCGGGCCTGAGTGACTAACATCTAAATCACTTAGTTTATCGATGAATCTCATCACTTTCTTTGCCACTTCCTTCTCCAAAATCACTTTTTTTGCTCCTTGGACAAATTATGATACAGCACATTAGATAAAGACAAGAAGATAAAGTTATGGTGTAGATTTATACACAGAAATACTTGTAGTTGATAATGTGGGTCAACAGCACCATTCGATATCCTGCGAAATTTGACTGTGAAAAGAGTTTCTATATTAATAGCCACATTTATATTGATTTATGATAATAATTCTACTAAATTCATACGGGTTTAGAAAAGCAGAAAAAAATCAAGAACTACTTAAAAATTTTATTCATTCCTAGTGGGACAGTTTAATATCTCGAGGCCAACCTACACGACATCATTAGCGATTCCTAATTATTTATATGTTTACTTTTCAGGAATGAAAGCATCTTCTCACAAAGTGGTATCTGCTGAAATATCAGCTTTTACTTTACGGCTATAAATTCCACCAACCATAACTATTTCTACAGATCAATATATCATGCAGATTTAGCTGATGTCTTTATTTCTGCCAGATTGCTGGAGGCTCTTATAAATACACAGCTGTTATACCTGTATGTTCACCATGGTGACAGCTCATTATTAAAGTAGGAAGCATGTGAAAAGGGGAAAGCTTCATAGCCGGGGACTGAACGCTGTGTGTTTGTCATTTTTGTGCGTGTTTGTGTGGAATAAAAGCAGAAAATGCTGGAAGGTTTTGTATGAAAACGAGTAGAAAAGAAACAAACAGCCTTAGAGTTTGGTTCTCAAAATAGTTTATGTAGATGCAGAGTAGCAAAGGAGGAACGTCTGGGTTGGGTATGCCAAGAGCAACATCACAAGCACACACAGATGCTTTCTTTAAACTTTTATTTAAATAAATGAGCATAATAACTTGCTGGGTAGAGTGAGGCTGAGCTGCAGGAAATCTTTATCATATTTTGTTGTAATTTTCTTCCTAGAAACAAAATTGTTGTTCCAAGTAAAAAGCAAAGAAAAAGAAGAAGAAAACAGAACGCTAATTGCATAAAAACAAGTGCAAGAGAAAGTGAGAGGAGGAAGCAGCAGGTGGGAGAGAGTATCAGTGTAAACAGGAGCTGCTCCGCACTAGTAATGGTTCAATGTAGTCAACAGGAGATGAGCTAAATAAAATATTAATGCTGGTATTATGTCATTTGCACTGCACCACCCAACCTCTGTGTACTAGTCAGTGGGTATGAGAATACTAGGCCATCGCTCCACTTAGGCAGCAGTGGGGTATGCTATCTGAGCTCATCCATATTCATGACCCTATCTCTGTAACCCCATGTTCTACTGGGAAGGGTTTTTGAAAAGGAAATCTCTTCACTGTAGGTGCAGTTTACAGCTCGCTTTCTTCTAGTCCTGCCATGACCTGCATAACTGCAGTAATCAACTTAAAAGACATAAAGGGATATCAGTGAGTCACACTGATGGTGCCCAGCAATTTTACAGTTATGTCTCTGTGACAGCATGCAACCACCCTACTATGAGAAGCATGTGTTGAAAATGTCAAAATAATAATTTGGTACATCTCCAGCTGACATTTTAAAGGACACGTGTGGCACGGGGTGTGAACAAAGCTAAATACCACACTGAGGCCATGAGTGTGCACCGACACTTGGTCTTAAACTCGCAAAGCAACTGAATCACAAAAGGCAGACTTTTAACTTTTCTTTGATTTGACAATACTTTCATTTAATTGAAGAATAACGAGGCCTGCCTTGTAGAAAAGGTTACACTGACTGAAACCAGTGTTAGCGAGAGTGAATTTAATTATTAAAACCTCTTAGCAAGGGCAGACAATAAAACATTTAATAAATAATAAAAGAGTTTTTGTTTTGTAGTGTTACACAAATACATCAGTACAAAATTAGACATCTAACCTACATATTTCACCAAATCAAGGGCACACTTGGAGTTTTTCCCATTTTATCATGTTGCATGCCGTGCCTATGCACACTAGCTGTCAGCTGTGATGATGTGACCCCCAGACAGCTCAGGAGCAACAGATTTCCACTCTGGTGCTTTGCTCCATGCACCAGGCTGTTGTACTTACAGCCTGTCAGAGCCTCCCTGTCTAAAAATCATTCTAGCTATTACAATATTGAGCCCACAGCCTCTGCTGGCTCCTGAGACAGCGCCTCAAAGGCTGGCGGTAACAGCCAGGCACATATGCAGCAGCCTAAACTGAAAGCATCTGCATTAAAACCAGACAACTAATGATAATATCATAATTCTTAAAGGCAGAAATTAGTGTTATCTTGCAACAAGGACCAATCTGTCCAGGCTGACTTATTCTAAATGGGCAACAGGCAGCCCTTAGACCATGTACACATTAACTGTCCCTTTAAAGGTCAGAGCAGTTGGGATACACAAGAGGGATAAACTATGCATACATTCTTGGAAGAACATTTAATAAAATGTAAAGTTTTGGGTGAGTTGCATACCGTCCGATCCATTTTCAATCCAGGCTGCAGAGGCAGCAGTCTAAGGAGAGATTTCTACCCTTCCTTCCTCCAGCTGTTTTAAAGGAACACCTCAGTGTTTCCAAACCAGCTGCGAAACATAATTTCTCCCGCATAACCTGTCTCTGCCCTGGAGTCTCCTATCAGTTGGACAAGCCCCCAAAAAAAAACACCTCACCTTGGAGCCTTCTGGGAGACTTCTTTGCCCAATAATCAAACCACCTTCTTTTGATATGAAGGAATATAGTGGCTGTACTCTCCCAAAAAATCAAGGTCCTCAATCTAAGGGAGAGACGAGACACCCTTCAGAGGAGGCTCATTTCCACCATCTGCACTCTCATTCAGTCACTACCCACAGCTCGTTGCTATAGATGAGGGTGGGAATGTAAATTGACCTGTAAATCAACAGCTTCACTTTGATGCTCTCTCTTCACCACCTTCTGCTCAAACTCATAAACAAGAACCTGAAAGGTTTGAAGCACTCCGTCAGTGACTCCTTAACCAGAACTGGCACCCTTTTTCCACTGAGAACCCTAGCTCCACATTTGTAAGTGCTAATTCTGTCACAGATTAAGGATTTTAATACAAGAACAACCATAGAGTACAACTGTCTCTTAAGATCAAGGGCTTTACTAAAATGATGATGGTGTTTTTACTGTAATATGATGACATCAGCCTGTTGTCATTGTGTCACTATGAGGCATCATATTGGAAATGTGTGTTCAGCTCTCTCCATGCTCTAATATGTTTTCCAACTATCAGTGCATTGAGTTAATTAAATTTTAAGCGATACATAACTCCTGTAGCTTGAATAAACCAAAATGACATGATAAGGTATTTAGTCATACACTAAAATTTAGTTTGATCAGACAGTGGAGCAAAACAACAAATTACAAGATCAACAAAGTTGCTTCAATTGACCCGCAGTGTGACAATTACGAGAAATATATTCAAATTAGTTTGTATTAAAAACATTCATTAGTATTAAAATATTGCAATATCAAAATGTTATCCTGTAATTTGTTCTTGGCCAGGTGTGTGTCAAGAAGGCTGCTTGTCCTACTGCTGCTAATGTTAGCCACATTCAATAAACCAATGTAGCATTGTGTGCCATTTCAGTGTTGTTCAAAACATTATTCGGTTATTTAACGATGTGAGTAAGAATTTCAAATTAATTGAGTTTTGCTCTTCAAGAGATTTTTTGTTTTTATTTTATTATTTATTATTATTAATATACCAGATTCTAGACTAGAAATAGAGAGCATATTTCTCTTATAGTGGCTTCACTTCATTGACTCCCTATTGAATCCAGAATTGAATTTAAAATCCTGCTCCTCACATACAAGGTCTTAAATAATCAGGCCCCATCTTATCTTAATGACCTTGTAGTATCATATCACCCTATTAGAGCACTTTGCTCTCGCACTGCAGGCTTACTTGTTGTTCCTAGAGTATTTAAAAGTAGAATGGGAGGGAGAGCCTTTAGTTTTCAGGCCCCTCTTTCATGGAAACATTTAAGATTAGGCTTAAAACTTTCCTTTTTGCTAAAGCATATAGTTAGGGCTGGATTAGGTGACCCTGAATCCTCCCTTAGTTATGCTGCAATAGACATAGGCTGCCGGGGGATTCCCATGATGCACAGAGTAATTCTTCTTCAGTCACCTTTCTCACTCACTATGTGTTAATAGCAGTGACGTGTGGTGAGATTCATGGCTGGTGAGGCACTGACGTCATCACAGTCAGATTTACAAACATATGAACCCTACAGAGTAGCTTATTCACCATTTCACTGGCAACAGTTAACGTGTTTTGTTTAAAATTTGATATCAGCATTCTTTACATATACAAACTAGCATAGAAAAAAATAACTTCAAAAAACGTTATCGTCATACCTTTACTTATAAATGAAGTCCTGCTTCGATTGAAAGTCCAGTTTAGAATTCTTTCAGTTTAGATATGTAATCTTCCATTTTTAAAATAAGGCCAAGCAACAGGAAAAAATAACTGGATGGCTGCACTTCACTTGCTAACTGTTTACTGCT